>JASGXE010001130.1:0-17566 GCA_030068105.1 Sinentomon sp. SZTP_YWyxl
GCATATTTTTTTTCCCAATCCACTTCCGCATGCGCGTCTCTGATTGGCTGTTGGGAATTCCAGCCAATTTCAACATCCAATTTTCAAAACCTAACTTAACCAAACCTAACCTGACCTAACCTAACCTATTGCGAGCCAAGAAAAAGTTGCGAAGCGGTGGCAAACACGCCAAATGGCAAAAAGCGGTGGCAAGGCAAAAATGCGAAAATTGATGACGTCACAAATTGAGACGACGTGATTGGCTGTTGCGATGCCACTGTCCGCGGAAGTGGATTGGAAAAAAAAATTATGCGCGGTCGGTGCAAGCCCGTTTCTTGGATTCCCGTTTCTTGGATGAAGTGGTGTTGGTCATTTCAGCGAGCGAAAATGCGGCTTCAAAATAAAATGCCAGCTCAACCTGACCTAATCCAACCTAACCTACACCCGACCAAACCCACCCAAACCTGACCTGATCTGCCAAAACCTGACCTGACCAAACCTGAGCTTTCATTGCGTTAAAAAACGCAAACTCTGATGCTGTAATTACCACCACCATGTCTATCCAAGAAACGGGAATCCAAGAACCGGGATACCACGTTTCAATGTTGACCTTGATGTTCGTATAAAAAGTAGGTGTTTGGATGGTTGGGGGAGAAGCAAGTACCTTCCTATTAGCGGGGCCCGTCTGATGTTGAGCTTTGCCGCGAGATTTGAAAAATCTGCCTTTGAAAGCTTGGGAAAAGGCTTTTTTAAAGGTAAAACAAAAGTTCTTGCTGAAAAAGCATTTTTACAGACTGGCCTCAAGTTGTAGTTTCGTTGTTGAGAGAAAAAACAATTCCACCGCAGATACTATGAAACAGCAGCAGCACAAGGCCCAATGCTGCGCTTTCGGGCTTTCCCTCATTTCAGAAGAAGAAGAAGAGAAGCTCAACTCCACTTTGCAGAACAGGCAAATAAATACGAACTGAGTGTGCAAACAATGCATGTGTCGGCTTAACGGAAACGACACTGGCGACAATAACTGCAATTTGGTGTGATACGTTTCGTGCAAAAGACTTTGCAAAAAATCTGTCAGGGTCTGCAAAGCCATTATTGCGTCAAGTGGCTTCTTGACCGCAGACACCAAACTTTCTGTCCCCAGTTTGGACGAAGTGTTTGTTTTCTTCAATTGATATGGATTTGCAACTCGAGCAAATTTTACCTCCACGCGAACTCGCCCATACGGTAAGTATATACGAGTAGAACTAAAATTAAACCTACGTAAAAATCTACCTATAAAACCTACCTAAAATTAAACCTACCTACATACCTAAAATTAAACTGGTTGAACTCGCCCCAAGGCAAAAAATCAAACCAAGTGAAGATGCTTATACAAAGTGGAATAAGGATTGCAAGGCCATAAGTCTTTTTTCGCAATAAGGATTGCATTTTTCGTGATCCATGGCCATTT
Source organism: Sinentomon sp. SZTP_YWyxl (assembly GCA_030068105.1). NCBI lineage: Eukaryota > Metazoa > Arthropoda > Protura > Sinentomata > Sinentomidae > Sinentomon > Sinentomon sp. SZTP_YWyxl. The sequence goes on from JASGXE010001130.1 coordinate 1,430, forward strand.
TGATTGCAAGACTCTTATGATTTCGCAAGTCTTCACAAGGATTTGGTACCCAAATAAAGGCCATGGCAAATAAATTCTATAGGCCACAAGGATTGCAAGATTTTTGGAGCCTATCCAAAAAAGGTAACTTTTGGGGCCATCAACCAGCAAGAATCCATTTCCCAGCACTGGCGACAAAGGTTTGAACAAAAGCATATCGGATATCCCGTTCCAAATTTGATTTTTCGTTTTCAACACGCGTGGAAATGCTCTTCAGTCTCGTGTCTGCCGCTGATTGCAGGATTTCCACCACATCGTTCCAGAAAATGGTCAAAGAAACTGAAAGACTCAGAACGACAATGGTGCCCAGTTATCGGGCCAACAACACGTCCGTGAAATTGGCTCCACCCCAAGAAGTGATCATCTGCAGGCAGTTATTCGGGCATTCGTATAAGGTGTGCTCGGTAGGTGGACAACATGGATGTTGGCTGACTTCAGGCCGCATGGTTGATATACTAGCTATAGTGGACTGACACCAGACTAACGTCAGGCAGTAGGTTGAGGTAGGGTAGGAAGGAAACAGGTCAGGTTTAGCTAGCTTCGTAGCTTCAGCCAATCAAGGATTAATGTTGCCTTCCTAAAATAAACAGCGCTCAACTTTTGGACGGAAAAATCACAAATGGCGCAGATGATTGGTGATTGCACAATCCAAATCTGTGTCAGAAAGGTTCCTATGTGATGAACCACAGGATGTTGACTGTTCGGAGAGACATTTCCCGCGCAGTGCAGTGTCGCATGGGAAGGTTTCTTGCATTCGGTACAGATGCAACCAAAGCGCAGACAAGGTCAACCAAAAGTTCTGACATATTTCTGAGAAATTTTGAAGGTTTGGCTGCGATACAGCGGCCATCGAATTTCAAAAGGGCCCGATGCAACTTCACGCCTTACACGAGTGCCCTGATGCAACAGCGTTGCATGTTGCATTGGTTCCAAATGGCACCATAGTTATCATCAAAGTTCTATATCTACGAAGAATTTTGGTAACACCTGTGTAAAAACATAAAAAAAATTATTCAAGTTTTATTCCCATTTTGGGAACGAGTGTTGTTGTTTGCGTGTCGCTCCGAATAGTAGTGATTGGTTGCGGTTTTGGATTTTAGGAATTTTTCATCTTGGAAGTTTCCAACTTGACACAAAAGGAGGGCATTGGCTAGTCAGCCCGGAATATCCCACCGCACTGGAGTGTATATCACTGTATCACAGCAAAATGCCATAAGGATACAATGGTTTGTGAATAAGTTTGGGGTCCATAATATTTTGGGGTATAATGGCGCAGTGGCACAGAAGTTACGCAGCTATCAATAATTCAAATTTGAATGAGTTTTTCCCAAGACCCATAACACCTGCGTCAATTTTTTCCTGGAAGGTCAATTTTCAGTTGCGGGCATCAGAATTCATTTGCGGCAGTTTCAGAAGCGCCCATCACCGCAAGCAGGGACAAGAAAGAGCATTTTGAAGTGCCGTTATCTGTATGCACACTTGTGTCTGAAGCAAAAAACATTGAAGTTTTGATTTGCACCTTTTCAATGCCGTCCACAAATATCAAGTCTTTCTCAGCATATCGAATGACCAATTCTCGCTAACTTCAGTGACCTTGCACGCGATTAGCGCGCTGCTGTGACGCAAAAGGTGCTAAAAGATCGCTAATGTCTAAAAGAAGGCTTATGTTTCGGCAATTTGATCATCAAATAAACTGATCCGTTGCCTGTAAAACATAGACCTTTTTATGGGTTACGTTACAGCATGGTTGCATTCGAGTTCTGTTATACAGAGTTTCCCAAAAGTCACTTGAAAACTCCTGCTATATTTGCTAGCTTTCAAACTTCTCTTGTTGTGCTATTTCTACAGATTTCAGGTTCAGGTTGGGCAGTCAGGTTCAGATTGAGCAGGCTGCCTGCCGCATAGGCAGGAGTTTTGCCAGACCCCCCCGTACGGGGGCTCAACACCCCCTCTGAAAAATACGTACACCCCCCCCCCCAGAAAAATTGGACAACACCCTAGTGAGGATGGTGTGTGAATCAGTTTGGCTGGCTGCCAACAAGACACATCTGGCCCGTGCTCTTGGCTCGTCCTGGCAGGAAATTTGACCTCTTGAACATCAATTTTGCCCCCAAAATGAACTCTCAAATTTCAAAATTTCCTCAGCTTCTGGGGGCTCCGCCCCCCAGACACCACCTCTAGGCTGCGCCTATAGATTCTTCTGCGAAGTAAGACCCCCTGGAAATCTTCACAACCCCCAATTTCGAAATCCTGGCAAAACTACTGGCCGCAGGTGTTATCCATTCGCATTGGAACAAACTCCACTCCAAGCCTGCCAGAGTTGCTTCAAAACTACAATGCATTTTTCTGGGGTTGTCAAGTGACTTTTGGGAAACACTGTGCACCTACGCACCATCACAAGAGCGTTACTGAATGTGGGTTAACCTTTCGAATTCGTCGTCGTAACTCCGTAAATCTGCACAAAAGGTCTGTGTTGCGTCAAGAAAGGAGTACGAGTTACCCCAGACCTAGACAGAATTGCTTTTTCAGGTCACACAAAATTTAGAGTCAAAAAGTTCCAATTCGTCAGCCAGTGTTGAGTTCCTTTTTCGCCATTTCCTCGAGGTTTTCACACAATCGCAACGTGGCGATTTTCACTTCGAGAATTTCGGTGAATTTCCAACCGTTCATGTACCTGTTCAATTTTTCTGCAGGGTGTTTTAAAAATCACGACCAGTTGGGATTGACTCATTTTTATTGCTGCAGATTCAATCAAGGGACATTCAATCACCTTGCCTCGATAAAATTCGTTCAAATCTCCATTCACTCAATCTGGAGCAGCATCCCGATCGCCGTTATGAAGGCTTCTTACCGATAAGGACTCTATATGCTTTGCGTTCTGCAAGTCCGGTGATGCACGGACCCCTACAACGTCGACCCCATCTTCACCGAAATCTCACCGCATTTCCGACAATATTTTCCGCACCCGCACTTTCAACACTTTTCAGGTTCCACCTCTTCAGTTTGTTTCAGGTTCCCTGTTGCAAAAAACCCACTTTGGCAATTCCTTGTCCATACAGGTGAACAGGGTCCGCGAAAATTCTTCAAACGCAGCATTGGAGAACCTTCAGAGGTCTGATTTTGCAAGGGCTATCTCCAATTTCAACAGGATTCGATGCAGTTTCACGCGTTTCAGACGAATACCATGATGTTTTGCGGTGTACACTCTTAACGCGAAGTTCAGTTTGGAACACTATATTTTAACATGGGCTTGGTTCGGAAGTGTTCTTTTAAGAACACTTGGTCTGTTGTTGGAACACACTGAGTGTTCCATTTCCAGCGATTTGGAACACTTAAGGTGTTCCAATGGAATACTTAAGTTGTTCCCAATCGCTCATGTGTTCCAAATCTGTGACAACAGGAATGTCGCAGATTTGGAGCACATAGTGTGTTCCAAGAACACACCAACGGCCGTATTCCCCATTGCAACTCACCCTCAGGTGCCACTCAATAACCAATTCAATGGACAGATTTGTGTTGTGAAAATTTCATTTCTATGCACAACGCTTATTCCAGTTGCATTGTTGGAAAAATGCATCCCTCTGTTGAATTGGTTATTGAGTGGCACCTGAGGGTGAGTTGCAATGGGGAATACGGCCGCAAGTGTTCCATAAATGTTCTTAAAAGAACACTTCCTATCTAAGCCCATAAAAACATAGTGTTCCAAACTGAACTTCGTGTTTAGAGTGTAGCCTGTTTCCATTGTTTCCAAAATGTCGCCGAATGAATTCGTGCATAAAACCATATCTTTATCTCTATTTGATGGTTTCACGACAGTATGGTTCAGCGGGAATGAAGCCAATGTCGGTAGGTTTTACGAGCATTCAATCCATGCATGGTTCTTGGGTGAAACCTACATGTCCTGATCTTGGAGTAATTTCTCAACGCTGCGAATACCTTTTGTTTTACTTCGGGACACTATATGTTCAAGTTTGTTTTGATTTCTGGGTATGGCATAAATGCACTTGTGCTCGAGATTTTTTCTCAGTACAGATTTTAGGTTGGTATAAGATTGCGACCGGTGCGACCAAACACAAAATTGGGATTCACCCCTTCTTAGATGGAAACGTATACAGTGATTTTGTATAGAGTGATACGTATAGAGTGATTTTGACCTTTCGATATAGCATTTCTCCTGCGTGTCTCCAAAGGATAGGTACCACAGCAGGTGAAGACGCGGGAATTTGATTCGAGTCTCGCAAAAGCTCTCATGGTCGAATTCTCTGAAAGCCCCTCTGGGCGAAACCGTGCAGAATCTCTCAAAAGAAGGTTCTAAGCTTTTCTCTGAAGTCTCCCAAGGAAGGTTCTAGGCGATTTTGTGCAGACTCTCTCAAGTATAAGGTCATTGTTATTCTTAAACAATTCTGGGGGGGGGCGGGGGAGGAGGATATTTTCGAATTTCACCTCCATACGAAATGATTTTCGATCTTGTTGTGGTCGTCATATTTGAGTTCTTATGGCTTATTCGACCACATCACATGTGCCAAAATACAAATGGTAAAGCGCTCGACTCCAGTAGCAGTGCGTGCTGAAATCAGATGTATAGTTGACCAAAAATGTCTCAATTTCCACGAAGTATGGCCTTTGGGCAGTGCGTAAATTGTAGGGGAGCGCCGGGGTCGACGCCCCCTATGAGAAGGAAGAAATGGGCCCAAATATTCGAATTTCACCTCAACACAAAAATTAAATCTTGGGAAATACCCCCAAGTTCTGGTTTAGCAGTTTTCGCTGCCTTTGGGGCATTAAACATTTGCAGCAGGACATAGCGAACATGTGCGCATTCTGCTGGAGTTTGAGGCAATAATTTTAATTCGAAGTTGAAGAGGTTCTCCGGTAACTTTTTTATGCATTCACGGGGTCACCGTGAGTTAATTAAAAACTTTAACCGAGGAAAATGAAATGTGTCGGCGGGGGGTGCGACTTGCAAAGGCAGCGGCAAATGCATCGAGCGTCAGTGAAACGGGTGCGTTTGACATACCTCAGTTTTAGCCCCACACGAGAACGAAAAATCGTGTTATGTGGGATTCGGCAATACATCTGGAGGACCAACGCGGAAGACGTCGCGTCGCTGACACTTGAAATAATTGAAATGCCAGGTAGCGGAGCGGAGAGTGAAACCTTGAATTTTTCAAAAAATAATGCCTCAATTTAAAAACATGATCGTGTTAGCAAGTAACGTTCTTGTGCTGGTATACGAGTACTTGTTACGAATGTTTTGTTTAACCAACCGTGATTTGTAGTAAAGACCGGCCATACACATCGCGTTTTTTCACTCACAATTGTGAGTGAAAAAACGCGAAGTTTTTCATGAATGTTTACAACTGAAGCTCACATGTTGAAGGTTTGCGCGCACCCATAGGTACAAGTTTTCGAAGAAAGCAGAGTCTGGTTGTTTGGTCTTGAGTCCTGACCCTTTACTCGAAAATGAATGCCAAAAAATTTTGCGTTATCAGGGTAAAAAGTGAAAGAACCTTTGCGGGCGGGCGGCCTGCAAGCAAAAATACGTGTGTCCAAGTCCACCAGAATGGGATTCTCTGTCTGCACGTGTCCATGACACGTGCAAACAGAGCACGTCTCCATGGGGCGTGTTTGCCCCATATATCTCGCCTGCAAATGTCTACAAACCGTGGCATGTGATGTGATGTGAATCAGACAACGTACACGTGCGCATCAACTCAGAATGTCTGCAGCAAAGGTTATCTGACCTTGTTATAGTTGTCACTTGACGATGGAATAGGAGACAAATGGTCAACGAACCTCAGAGCTCAGGAGAAATAACCTTTCAATACGTGTGTAAAGATTTCGAAAAATCGAGATCAAATGCTTCTGATGGGCCCACCCCAGCAGATCTGCTCGTGGAATCTTTATTCGGATCCACAAGATGGACCGAAGAATTTCACCATCACTCGTGTCGTGAAAAACTCCGTGCGCAGCAAAGAAGAAAGAGATTTTCATGGCTCCGAAACACGGCGAACCCGTTGAACCACCTTTGCATCAATTTAAGTGGTTCAGAAAATCCAGCATCATTTGTAGGTTTCCATCAAAGAAATTTTCCAATTGGGGGAGTCGGACATTCACGGCTCCAGAAGAAATCCCAGCCCTTAAGGACCAGCCATATAAGGCCTCAAATAATCTCAATCGAACTAACGGCGGAGCGGAGGGATTTCTGCTCGCCATTGCCGAAGGAGCGCTGACCGCTGAGGTAGTTAATTTTTTGAATTGAAGTATCAGTAAAAAAGAGAAAATTGGAGTCAGCATTAGCCCCGAGTTTGATCTCGCAACTGCTGCAATAATTAAAAAGTGAGAAACCTTTCGTTGCTTCGGTAAATTGTAAAAATACGCTACGTCTTTGGCTGTGCCATGGCCGAAACCATATGCCCACCTGTCAGAAAGTGGTGCTTCATACGATCAGCGTGGGATTCAAAACTTGCGCCTCTGGCTGTTGATCATCAGAAGTCAGCTGCGCGGGAACCGTTATTAATATGCCAACTTCTCATACGCTACGTACATATTCGTACGCTTCTGAGATGGAGTTGGCCCAAAAACAAGCATGCAGCAGGCCAACGCCTTTCACTTTTTTCGAGTTAAGTTTGATGCTAATTGTTTTTGGAGGAGGACTGCCAAAACTGCATGCGCACGCAATGATGTTACGCACCATAACGATCATGAATTTAATTAGATGCAGGCGCACGAACTTGGGATAAAGCTTCAGATTTTTGCTACACTCGCATACATACATTCTTGATTATTCAACAATGTTAGCTCAACACGTAAACTTTTGGCTGGTTCGGCAATTGCGAACACGCGTGAAGACATGCATGTTCAACAATGTTGATTTGCACGCAATCTTATGGCATGTTCAACAATGTTATGATTTAAAACACATTTTCTCACGAACAAAATTATTCTTTCGGTATCAAAATGTGGAAACCCTTGGATAGTGGGAGATATTTTAATTTACCCGCATTCATGTTTGTCCCATCAAACTGTTGCCTCCGTTAGGTACACGTTAAAATGGGAAAATTTTGTTTCTGAAGCAAAGTTGGGTTTTTGCACAATTGCATTATTTTCCCAAAGGGTTTGTTTTCGCGTGTGCTTGAGCCCTATTTGTTTCTTGTGAAAAGATATATGGCACACAAAAATACTTTTGCACCACCTAAACATTGCAAAGGCTGACATAATATGTGCACGTCAGGCCAAAATCCATTCATTCGGAATTAGGGTTCATTCAGAATTGATATAAAAATGCAAATTCGTCAAAATGCACCAAGAGGTATAGGCGAAAATGGTGGTCCGAAGCACATCTTGTCTTCCTCATGAACCGAAGCATTCAAACGACCTAACTTCCAATTGCAACTCAACTTCAAGTTCACCTCATCAGCCAATTCAGCAGACGGATGCATCTTTCGCAACAATGAAAAGGAAGGAAATATATCATGGGAAATATCATGGGAAGTAAAATACCATGGAGAATCGTCATTGAGGAGTTTCGATCGCGATTTTCAAATACAAAGGCAAAACCCAGCAGCAATGCAGACCAACCGTCAAATGCGCATTTTTTGCTGGCTTACGTATTATGGGCGGGCAAGACTTCAATTATCAAAAACCACCATGAAAATCCTCTTTACTGTTCCGTGAAGGCCAACCAATATTGCTATAATCTGCGTTTAATTGCTGAGTAGCGATTGTAGTTTAATGTGTAATTACCTTTTGTTTGAAGGACCATTGATATGGCAAACAATCGGCCGAAAGGGAGATCACACGTGAATAAACCCATGAGACACAACCGCATTGACTGTTGTTTTTGATTCGTTAAATTTTGCTGTTCTGGTGATGAACAAGATCTTTCACACGTGAGCACGTCGTGATCATTCACTTATTCGGACAGTGAGGCCGCAGGTGAAACAAATATCGGGTATTTTTCCAGCAGATTTGTTGACTTCCGCAGAAGAAGTTGCGCTGTAATCACAAGGAAGCTAAGTTGAAAGTCCGTCTATTGTTCTCTAGTTCTACCTGTGCTTGAGTGTGCTTGGTCGGTTTGGGAACCCTTTCTCGTTTTTCATTCAGGAGTGCTTGAGAGAATTCAAAGATCTGCGATGTTTGTGTCTGGAAACAATCTACGATATGCCACTCAGATTCTAGATGAGCCTACTCTTTTGCTACTTTCATCGCTCAGAAAGAGAAAACGACAATTTTTTGCCAAAATTCTCTCCGGAAGGATTAAAATCTACGTGTATGTTCCTCTTGAGTTTGTACTTACAGCGCAGAACTCTTGTAGAACTCCGTAACGCAGAACAGACAAAGGAATACATTTTCAGCCCCCGCTAATGGATTTCAGTCCCCATTTTAATTCATTCTTCCACAGAACTTTCAAGGAATGAAATGCCCTTCCCCGAGATTCCACCTGGTTTTTTGGCTGTTCAATGCAAACATTGTTCTTGTGGTCTATTTTCATGACCTTATCATAATCGTTGACTTTTCTTTTCTTGTTGTGAAAGAGTTTGGATGGAGCGAGGTAGGAATGATCTTCACAATATCTTTGCACCACAGATTCCATCTGATGGGACTGCAAGGAGAAGTTATTTTTTCTGGTCCTTTTCGCCCTGGTTCAACCCCATACTTCCAGCGCTGCATTAGCATACTCCAATATGACCGACTTAAGCTGGTCAGTTTCGGGTGGTGAGGAACTAAAATTGTGCATTGATTTGGTAAATTAAGTGAGGTGTGAATGGAACAGGGGCAAAGGAGGGATATTATCGAGTGAGGAAGAGATAGCCAGGTATGTCGATGTGGAGGAAATGATAGAGTCAGGGAAATCGACGTAGGGAAAGAGATAGCCGCAGGAAAATTGATGTGGAGTAAGAGATAGCCAGGAAAATCGATGTGGAGTAAGAGATAGTCAGGTAAATCGATGTGGAGTGAGAGATAACCAGGGGAATCGATGTGGAGTGAGAGATAGCCAGGGAAATCGATGTGGAGTAACTGAGATAGCCAGGAAAATCGATGTGGAGAAAGGGATAGTCAGGTAAATCGATGTGGAGTGAGAGATAGCCAGGGAAATCGATATGAAGTAAGAGATAGTCAGGTAAATGGATGCATGGAGTGAGAGATAGCTAGGGAAATCGATGTGGAGAAAGGGAAAGTCAGGTAAATCGATGTGGAGTGAGAGATAGCCAGGGAAATCGATATGAAGTAAGAGATAGTCAGGTAAATGGATATATGGAGTGAGAGATAGCCAGGGAAACCGATATGGAGTAAGAGATAGTCAGGTAAATGGATGCATGGAGTGAGAGATAGCTAGGGAAATCGATGTGGAGAAAGGGAAAGTCAGGTAAATCGATGTGGAGTGAGAGATAGCCAGGGAAATCGATATGAAGTAAGAGATAGTCAGGTAAATGGATATATGGAGTGAGAGATAGCCAGGGAAACCGATATGGAGTAAATGATATGATATAGCCAGGGAAAGAGGGACCAAGATAAATTTCGCAGAGGAAACATTTGCCAAAGAAAAATGTATTGGCATGAAAGTTGTGTCTGCTGTCCACTTTCTCTGATAAAACAAAAGCTGATTGCATGATCCCATTCCCATCATAACTCCTGATCAATGGCATTTCAAAAGAACAAAAAGCGACTGTTCAAGTATCTGGAAAATCGTGTCTTCAAATAAATCGACCACTTGGTGATCGCAGGTACCTCTTTGACTTGGCTATTGGATTGCCAGCGAAACTGTGAGGCTCATGCGAGTAAAGGCAAAACGAGTCTGAGCAACGATGAACAGATATGTGCAAAGATGTGACAGGTACCTACAGTGTGTGTCAAAAGTCTCCACGAAACAAGTCCATGTTTGAACATTGCATAATCAAGAACCCAACTTCCTGTCAAATGTGGAAGAGAAAAGAAAGAAAAAAATCAAACCCACGAGTATGTTAGCATACGTGAACACTCCTTATCAAATTATCAAAAGTCTTCGAACTCAGGCGCCAATTAGAATCAATGGCAGCATGCGCCGCAAAACATCATGACACTCGTGAAAGTTGCACCAAGCCCTGATGAAATTATATGGCCCCTGTGTTAACCATTAGCTTTAAAATATCGTCTGTGTTCGAGGACTTTTTATACGTCCGTATGTTTGTTCTTCAGGCTTGTTGTGCCTTTTCTTCAAAATGCTCTGCTTCTCTTGGACTTGACTTGTGGGTCACGCTGTACATTGATACACGTCCAAAGGGGCATGGTAATGAACTTATTTATGCAGAACGATCCGAAACTCGCAATTGACATTATTAAAACATCGAATTATATAATAACTTTTTATGAATTTGCCAAAGAAAGAAAGAAAGAAAGAAAAATGGACCGAGTCTGCGGAGAAAATAGACACACATGATAATCACAACCATCGTCTTTTTATGTACAGTGTGGGCATTTGAAGGTATCCAAGTTTTCACATTTTGGGATCCACTGTCTAAATAACCGTTTGGCTGCAAGGTCAGTACATATTTTGAGGGAAAAGATTCCTCACTTTGTGTAATCTTTACACATCCTCACCATTCACTGAAGAGTTTTCTTTATAGTGAGATATTTGATAAATGGGACTGAACAAATTGTGTACTTTTGAAAAATCCACTGTGCACTTTCATATGTGCGCATAATATGAAGATTAACTCAAACGAGAAACAGGTGAAAAAGCTAACATTCGAGTTCGCATTCACTCGAAGAAAAAGTGGATGAGCCGCAATTGGGCGGTATGAGCAGTGGCCACCTTGTTCTCTCAGCCCAAACCTGGATTTCGCTTTTTTGTGAAAAAACGACCACGGTACGTTTCGTCTGAGCGATCATCGCGTCACGTCGCCGACTTGCGCGCGGGCAGTCGGATCCCTGCCAGGTACCACCTTCGTTCGATCAAAATTGTTCCGTATACCGTTTAGAAGGTTTCGTGCAAAAAATGGAACACATTTCAGGAATTGTGATCCGCGTTATTTGAAGATTCGGCTCGGCACAGCCTGACTCATCAGGCGACAACGGCAAGACCTTGGTTTTCAGTGCAAATCGGAGGCGGTGCTGGTTTCCTGCATGTGGTTCCTCGAGGTTGCAGTTCTGAATTCCGCTCTACATTTGCAGTGGCCAATTTCGCGGACGTTTTGTTGAATATGCGGACACCAACGTGTGGGTCGACAACAAGCATGCGATGGACCGTAACAAACAGGTTTATCAATATCAGGGCGAGGCGGTGGGGGATATTGAGGCTATAGGCCAGTTTGGTTGACAAAAAAAAAACGGAGAAATGTTAACCGCAAACCACGTCCGTGAAGTCAGCTATGCTCCAAATGTGGGACGATAAACGCAGAGCTGTTGCTGTTCATTTATGAGATGACAAAAACAAGAGTCCAAAGGTGTTTGTTTGTCAGTTGTCCATATTTGTGCCTGCGTGATATTCTTCTGCGGAAATTACACTTGGTTACCTGACGTTTTCACGCATCCCAATTAATTATTGACAAATCTGGTTGTGATAAAAGTTGTCAAAATTCTTTTCTGGGACAGTGTGAATGGTAAAATACATATAGAAATGTAAATGGGCTTATTATGGCCCATGGGAGTTTTAGGAGCTGTACTTTGCAAGTTTTAAAATGATGTTGGCACTGGCGATCAGGAGAATATGGCCAAAACTTGGTTAATCTGTAGTTCAGAGGATTTGTATTCTGCAAATGCACAACTCTGGTGCAAAAGCTACAAGGCACGGTATTGGGTGCCTCTGCCACAACAGGCACCCACCAACCAACCTAAACCGTCACGTTTTCATTCTATGCTGAGTATATGTTTCCAAACATGCTTGCGATAAAGAAGGTTTTGGTACTCTGCTCTCTTTTGGTAATTAATGTACCTATACCTTTATGAGTTTGCTAAAATTTTAGCTCTAGCACTTTCCTGTCTCTAAATTAGCAGCAAAACAATGCGGATTGAAAAAATTCCTGGCATTTTTGTAGGCGAAACAATCTGACTTCTGCATTCGCATTGTGCCATTATCATATGGCAAATTTTGCTTCATTTGTCGTTCATTTGTCAAGAATTGCATTTCATGTAGCCTATGCTGGTATTTTCCTGGAAACAGTTTCCCACGCTTTTTTTGCTTATTGAAATCATTTCGGCAACTGGCTAATGAAGGGTGCTTCGTTTTGCTTTAAAAGTGGTATTCAGAAAGCTCCATTGGAGGAAAGCTTTGTACGACAGCTGCTGTTTCTGAAGCTCCTTTCGCAAATAAAGCCAATACGACAGCATATAGGTAGGCCCTATAAGGTTTTGAGCGCAGCTACTGAAGAAAGTTGCTGCAAACCAGCACCTGCTGCTTAACACCTGCAAAATTTGCACAATAATTCGTCATCAATATTCTTGCATCTTCAAGAAACCAATTTGGTCATCCTCGATCCAAAACAACATCCCCATTGTAAAATACATGCAAAGTGACTGTGTTTCATGCAAAAACAATGTTTCCCACGGGCGATCCATTTTCCTTTTTCATGCGAGTGTTCGTCCGTGGATAGGATCGGATCGGATCGGATGGGATCATGTTATTTGGAAACCGCATGCATGTCACGTGTCGACCCCTTTTGTTGTTGTCATTTCTGCTTTCGATGTTTCGTCATTTTCGTTTAGCACTCATGGATCTTCGCACGCTCACTTTCTTTTTCTTTTTCGATCTGTTTTTTCCACGAAAAGACAAAAATCGGGAAAATGTCTTATTGAGAAGGCCTTGGGTTTTTTTTTCTTTGTTTTCGGCCATGATTGAAAACATTCTTTGTTCATCGTGTTTCTTTCGGTTGAGCAGTGCGTCCACACTTGTCTTGTATTGTTTCAACAATGAAGCGTGTCAGAGCAGACCAGGCGTGTCAGACAACAAGGTATACAGTACCCACGGTTTGAAATATTTCGTTTGATGTGTCATGTATTTTGTCACTTGAGGTGCTGCCTATACGCGGGGCTTTCATCATTCATGCTGATTCATGTAAAAAAATGCGTCACATAGGAGCAGATTGCAAAAGATGCCTACTTTTCTTCTGGCTGATCGCTTTGAGTTGTTCCTTAAAATCGCCACTAACTTACGACCGTTTCAACATTTATTTTTGTTTTGCACTGTACATCATGAGACATATCATGAGGTGTTATGTCAGCATGTAAATGTTCTCTTTGAACTGTTTCTGTCACATCCTTTTTGCTGGCCTTTTTCAAATTTCGCTTCTTTGTTGGATTGTTCGTGGAATTTCCGTGCTGGTCACATTTGGATACCTTTCGCTTTTGCATTTCCACATCATGGGATTGCTCTGGGAATTTGGAAAACGCGTAGTGCAAAAACGTCGACTGCGGTGGTCAGGTCTTCGCTGGCATGCGCATCAGCGAGGCGAGAAAAAACTTCAAGTTCGCAGAAATGGAAACTCAAAACGGCACCGAAAAGTACATTCGAGCTTACACAACCGCCGAGACGTTTTTTGCAAATATTTCACATTTGTCAAAACGGTATTTTCGACAAATATTAATTTCATAATGGATTTAAAGAAGGACATTTTTAAAAAAATCAGAGACATTTTTTTTAATGATTTTGAATGTTTTGAACGGGGCGAGCCGTGTTGGTGTTGCGTCTGTTGCTTCAATCTCGGCTTCGGACTAGTTTGCAAGGCTTTATGGATTTTGAATCTTATTCCGAATTGAAAAACAATTCGACCAGTAAAGCCATCGTGTGGCCATGGTTCTGAGAAAAACGTTTTCAAGGAACCGTGTGGTATGGCCGCATGTATGGCTATGGATTTTGATGGCTGATTCCGATTCCGTTCCATTAGCAAGCGTTTAAAAGACGAACTTGTTCGGTGACATCCTTTGTTTAATTTTACTGGAAAAGAACATTCCCATCAACCATCACGCATCACCCATCTCATCACTCACTACTCATCATCCACCACCCATCACCACCACCCTATCACCAATCTCCCATCATGCACCAAGCATAGAATTGTTTTGTTTGTGTCTCCGTGTGGAATAAATCCGTCCATTGTGTTTAGTCGACAGTGTTAAACAATCCTGCCACCGACGGTCTTCAGACGTCCACAGAATCCTCTGGCATCTTTCTGCATTTTTTTCTCGAAATCTGATTGTTACTTCCTGAATGACATTTGTTAAACAATCACTGCTTCATTGTGGCACAATACTTGATCGAAATCTGTTTCATCATAAGTTGCGGATTATGTTCCGGCAGCAGTGGCGCCATTTTGTACGTTCAACAGGCCATATCTGACCAGATGACAACTTCACGTTTGGCAGAGAGAAATGACGTGCTGAAATTTCCAGCGTGTGCAAATATGCATGAGCACATTGAACCGACACGTTTTCTTGACTTCCACTGAAAAGCTCTCTGTCATGATGATTTTCAGACTCTGCATCATTTAAAAATTGAATCGAATTGTTTAGGAGCCTGACTTGGCTCCGTTTCATATACGGAGCCATTCTGAATATGCGGGCCATAGGCGAGTTTTTCAGACTTTTGAAAGCACGGCGCTCACTGATGGGGAATAACATTGCCCCGTGCTTCAAAAGCCTGACAAAAATCTCCTATGGCCCGCGTATTTTGAATGTCTGAGTATGTCGGAATTGCAGCAAATTGAAAGCAATCAAATAAAAGTTAAACGCATTAAAAGATCCTCACTCCAAGAAAACCCAAAACAGCCTGAAAACAACAGCAAGTGGGTACAAAAGTGAAATTGAACTGTGAAACTGTGAAAAGTGAACCAGTCAGAAATCGTTCGCTGAAGAAAACAGTGTTTCAACACAAAAGTCTTGGGGCATGGAAGAGTCCTTTTGAATGATGGGCGATCACGCCGAGATATGTAGGTCTCTGAATTAGTGGCAACAATCACCCCAACCACCAAGAATGGATACCACTTTAAACAGGCATATTATCCTGCTGATTTTTTCTGAAGTGTGGGGGAGTCCGGCTTTATGAAATTGTCAGACGCATCACTGTTCTGGCGAGTTTCATTTTCTGTCACAAAACAAGCCCCCAAGCGCTGTATTTTTTCAAATGAGCTCAAGTCTGCTGCAAGTTAGGGGTTCCACATGACCGAAGCATATTCAAGCCTCGCATTGCCCCGTGCGTAAAAAGACTGAAAAATATCTTTTGGCCCGGCTTTTTAAACAGCCCGGTTTTAATATTGCCCGGTTTGTCGGTAAAGGTCCTAAATTTGGGTTAAAATTTCTCAGGATAGATCCCAGGCCAGTTTCTATTTTTGTGTTTTCTGCTGTTTAGAAAATTGAATTTCTGATGCGGCTAATGTATATAGGTTCAGATAGTTTTTAAGACGACCAGACATGAGGAATATAGTTTTAGTGAGAACCTCCAGATCGCTGCAGCTGCAAGTAGCAGTTTCGTTAAGAACATTAAATGAGTAGCTGGTTTTCTCAACAACGATCGACATGTTGATCCTGGTGAATTGGAGTTTGAATAGGAGTTCGTGGTCTCGAGTGTCGCTCGATTCGCCGAAGTCCGCTCGTTCTAAGTTCCGATAGGTCGAATCCAACATTGATAGCATGGTCGGTCAGGACCTGCTGAACTTCCTTCGTCGCGTCAAGGCTGTCGTCTTCTCGATCTTGATGCTGGCGGATCACGACGGAAGCGTCATCCTCGATATTCCTCAACTAGGTCAAGTACGAGGGAAGACAGAAATGTCTCAGTACACCAACAGGGAGTTCTATGCCTTCCGGAAAGTGCCTTACGCTGAACCACCGATTGGGAAGCTAAGATTTCAGGTTGGCATTATTTCTTTGAATTGCGGTAATTTTCGTGGGAATGCGAGTACCTATATCAGAACCCAAAAGTAATTTTAAAGTGTTGGAAAGTTTTGGAGAAACATGGATGAAAATCAATTTGGAGAAACCTATGACACATTTCCCTGTGAAACCTTTGAATGGGGAACCTGCGTGAAATCTATGACACGTTTAAAGGGAAAAGGTATGGAGAAATCTGTAATAAAAATGTGACACCATGTGTGACATATCCGGAGAAACTGTGACAATTCATGTAAA
>JASGXE010001149.1:0-16157 GCA_030068105.1 Sinentomon sp. SZTP_YWyxl
AATTACCCTGCCATTTCAAATTAGCCAACGTACCATACGCATTACCCTGGTTGGGTAGGGATTCGCCCAAAAAAGTGTATTTCCCTTGCCACCATCCGTCTGATAATTACCCTGCATATGGCCAAAGGACCCTCCATCAATAGCCAGATGTTAGTTTTTGCCTTTCACCCTCCAACAGGGTGCTACCTAAAGTAATTGGACATCTTGTCCCCATAAAGTAGAATTACTTTTTTCAGCCCCGTTCACCTGGATCCTGTGGTTCTTTCTGGTGTTATCACTCAACAACATAGAGGACATTTTTGTCGTTATTTTTTATTTCGTTTCTCTTCCAGAGTGTTTATTGCGGAAATTCCGCAGTGAAATAAAAGCGATGTTTCAAAAGGAAACAGTCGGCGGGGGTGTACAGCGCAGTGGCAGAATTCCCGTCTGCAAAGGAGAGGTCTCCGGTTCGATATCCTGAGGGGAAGAATTTTTCAAATTCCAACAAAGTTTCGAGATCGATGATCACAAAAAAAAACGGCAAAGATATCTGGTCGAGGGTAAACCGAAATGTCGGACGTTCCTTGTTTCTTTGCAAACAGCCATGCTTTGCTCGTTTTCAGAGAGAAATTCAATGACATGAGCTGGAATATCTGACTAAAATACTCTTTCCCGGACCAGATCTTGCGCCATAAAGATCGGACCCCGGAAATGTTTTATTTTAATGGAAATGAAGCCACAAAAAACAATGAAAATGCCTTTTCATGGAGCCATTTGATGAACTGGAAACTGTCAAAAAATATCTGGCTTTTGACTACCTTAATTAATGACAAACTCCGAACGGTGGTCTGCATCGCAAATCACGGTCACGGCAACTCCCCGGACGATTGCGCAGTTTGACGGGTTGAAGCCACGTGCCTGTCAGTGGAGAATGAGTTTTGTCCGCTGAATCAAAAGTGGGTAAAACGGTCGCAAAACCCTTCCGTTCCCAACAAACAATAAAAACCCTTGGTGATGACAAATCTCCCAGATAGTGCACGAAAATAAAATTTTGCCTTCAATTTTCCTCATAAGCGTTTGAAAAAAAAATTGAAAAAAAAATTGGTCTAAAACCCTTCTGCAAAAATCCCTTTTTCAGAGCAAAACCCTTGGACGGAAGAAAGTGCCCCTTTGCGTGATCCTTCTGAAATCGTCGTGAGCACTGCCTCTCATTCTTGGGATTCTCCGTCACCCAAAATTCATTTTCCGTCACTTTACAGGGTCCCATGGCACAATCAACGTGATTTTAATACTCAATATTGGAGATTTATTTTTTAGGTAAGTAAAAGTAAGTAAAAGTATTAAATAAGTATTAGAATCACGTTGGCACAATGGTTCGGGCAGTTTTCTCCATCCAAAAACATCAGAATGCCAACAGAGCACTGAAAAACAGCGGCCTGTGCCATCTGTTGACGGCTCTGGCAACATGCCTTGTGCCGCTCACGTTGGCGAAGGTTGTTTCCAACAACAGAAAACAAAAAGCACAAAACGAAGTCTGCTTTCAGATCGCGCCATCAGGTCGCGTCCTCAGGCCTCCAGCCGACCAATGGCGCATCTGCTTTCCGGACGCGAGCTTGGGCCTTCTCAGCCGAGAAACACCGATCATCAGCATTTCTCGGTTGGATGGATTGAACTTGAGTCCGGAAAGCAGACACGCCATTGGTCGGCTATGGAGGTCTGATGACGCGACCTGAAGATGTAACCCAACCCGAAAGCAGACTTGTTTTTGTCAAAACGTATTCTGTAAACTGTCAGTGGAAACTGATTTTATTTTATTTCGTTACTGTTTCAGTTTGTTTATTCCGTTTTGTTTTGCCTTTTTGTTTTGTCTTTTGCAGACGCGAATGCGTCGTCTGCTGAGACAAAATGTTATTTTACGATTTTTTCGGTCTGAATTAGATTGTGGTAGTGAATGATGAATGAATGAACAGCATGCTGACCAATGGATCGCCACTACGTAAATTGCTGGTTATGCACCAACAAAAAATGAACTTTCGCAAACGTGAACGCACATTCAAAGAAAGTTAACGCATCCCTCAGGGCACCTGGCAGTTCTTTGCTCGTGCCCTCATAACTGACTGCGAGAAACTTGTTTTTCTCGTAGGGCGGAATACAGAGTGCTTTTTCTTCCCTTTGTGATATGAAACCAAAAACATAACCGCAATCGAATGGAATGAACAAACAATCTCTTTTCACAACCGAACCTTCACAAATGTGAACAGCCTGATGAACGGCTTCAAAAGAACACTTCTCGCTCTGTGTTCATGACTTTTTTGGTTTTTAGCTGTTTTTTGTCATTTTGTTTTCCTTCAATTTCGTTGCCTTAAAGGGCAGTTGGGTTTTGTTCTCTTGGCCTCAAAAGAACACAAAGGATTTCTTCTCTATTTCCACGTGCTTTGGCACATGCCTTTTGGTTATTTGGAGTTGGTTTTGGCAAGTAATTATTGAGTTGCACGAATTTACCCTCCATAAAACCGCAGAAATTGCACGATTTTGGTACACTCCAAATCTATCGTTCGGACTAATTTTTTCGTCGTGAGTAACCCAAATGTTCGGAAACAAACCAATATGTTGAAAAACAGCGTCCATTCCACCAAGAAACGTATGTCCGCACCGCAGTTGCTGGAATTATGCGGCATGCACACAACGGTTTGGACAGTTTTAACTGTCGAAAAATTTGAAAATTTCCGATCTGATATCGCCAACGTCGCCGATCTCATCGAGTCGTACCACCGAGGGCTGGAAGCTGTCGGACATCCGAAAGCAGAAGGGCAAGGAAAGAGTACTTCTGCTGCGACCGTGGTCACCGAAGATGGACGAAGGATGGATGTTGATTGGCGGTGAGGTGAGCGGTGATGTGACACCAGACAAATTCGTTGTTTTATTTTGCCTGAACTTTTATCTCTTCCGACAATGGCTGCTTGCCGACTTTTACTTCACCCTCGACATCCGTCTACCGCAGTTTCTGCGCCGATTTTTACTGCGACCATCAGTGCTATGTACCTGTTCCGATGGTTTCTTAGACTTCCAATGGTCATATGGTGGTGCTGCTGAGGAGGCCCCAGGTGAAGGGGCGAAATCTAGTTCCAGAGGAGAACAACTAGTGGGCGATGGGTGAAAAAGGAATAAAGTCTGGTGAGTACCTATGTCAACCCTACCACGCCCAAAGTCCATCTATGGACATGTCGAAGGATGGATGATTGAATACAGAGGATATCCTCCACCGCACCGAGGAAACTTCTGGAGATCATCAGATGTCATCGAAGGCGTCCGAGTACTCGACCCAGGATCGAGCGGTCCGGCAAAGCTGCTCGCCTGGTTTGTCGCCATACGGGGTCATGGACCGATTTCCTCGTGGTGGGACGCATGGCGACACTCGCTTTAGCGTCCTAGGGTGCCCTTCGGGAGTCCCTAGTGGCTGTGTGTGTGAGAATGAGTTTCTCCCAGATTCCGTGCTTGGGCAAAGCAAGGATGACGGGATTGACTCTTCCAAGCTCTTCCGCAAGCCTCCCTGTTCCTCAGTCTGGGTCTGACTGTCAAAACCGGTTCCGAACAGTCCCTATGATGGAGCAGGGAAACCACTGCTGTGCCAGCATTTGAGAGTGCGGTGGCACACATAAGGCTGATGCCCAGGCTGCTACCGGACTTGAGGAGTGCGCTCCTTTCGAGAAAGGATAGGAAGACTTCTGGAGCACTCACCGAGCAGGAGAAGCCAATTGACAGGACAACTTCCAGCCTGTCACTGGTGGAAAGAGTAACCTTTCCCCTCCCACTTCCCATCCGTTTTGAACAGATTTTGGCATCCAACAATTGACGCCGGCGGCGCAGAAAAATTTGGGCTGACAATTTTCTGTCGGACATCCAAGGGTATTTCAGTTGGAATATTTTACCAAGGAGCTCCAATCGCAAAGAAAAAGGCAGACGCTGAACCAGAACACATGACCCCACCCCGTGCAGAGCAAAGGATTGAGGCACTGATTGTTGGACTCCACTGACTGCTAACAGTCAACAGGTCGGAGGGTGGTGATCCGATGAAAGAAGGGCATTGTAAGAAGGACCGCTTCAGAGGCCGCTGTTGTTGACAGGCCTGCACATGTTCAACCCCATGGAAATGGTCGGAGACTGGTGATGCGTAAAACATCTGAAATGGCTTTGCGTCGTCTGTCCTGATGCGACTGGATCACTCACTGGTTCAACAAAGACGCAACGGTGGCTGAAGTCGGGTTCAAAATGTAGTGTCTGTCTAAAAACGGGTTCATAAATAAAGTCATTCAGCTTGTTGAATATTTACCACTCAGAAGCAACCATATTATGTTGCTGAGACAATAAAACTGACCCCACTTAAGAGCTTGAGCAATAGACAACAATTGATTACCTGGTAATTTGAGAGGGAGAAGGGACTGCTTTTGAGCTGAAGGGTGGCACCACATTTCAGCTGAAACCACAACAATAAGTGGATTAAGCAACGGCTTCAATTGTGTCCACGTCTTGAATTTTCCACTATCGACTGTGATTTAGACCCCCACTGTTGAGTTAATGGAGCCTTTCAGAAGGACCAGAGGTCGCTGAGCCAGTAATAAACGGTCAACAGACCTGAACGTGCTGAATGCACACCCTGATGCGGGATGCCACCTGTCTGAAGATAGGCTCACAATGCAGCGTGTCTGAAGATGGGTCCATAACGATGTTTCAGTTTGACATTAGCCTTTAGAAGTGGCTACATAGGCCGTTGAACAGTTGACATGGCCCATCCCCGCGAACCAGTCTGGGTTACCAGGGCAGGGGGCTAAATTCAGCTGGTATGTTTTGCCTGAATAAGTCCGAAGCTGCTAGACTGGCTGTCCCGTCCCCACGTGCCAATCTGGGTGGGCGGGGTGACAGACAAGAGGGCCTGCATAATTTTTTTTTCCAATCCACTTCCGCGGACCAGGAGCTCGCAACGGCCAATCACGTCGTCTCAAATTGTGACGTCATCAATTTTGGGATTTTTGCATTGCCACCGCTTTTTGCCATTTGGCATGTTTGCCACCGCTTCGCAACTCTTTCTAGGGCTGCATTAGGGTTAGGTTTGGTCAGGTTAGGTTAGGTTAGGTCAGGTTAGGTTTGGTTTGGTTTTGAAAATTGGATGTTGAAATTTGCTGGAATTCCCAACAACCAATCAGAGACGTGCATGCGGAAGTGGATTTGGAAAAAAATATGCAGAGGCCCTAATTCAGGTGGTATGCTTGGACTGAATATCCAAAGGCAGCAGGAGAGGGGAAGAGATTTGCACATTGATTGGGATGATCTGCTGCAATATTCAAACAACAAATCGTCTTGTCTTGCCAAGATTTGAACATGTGAACACCTGATCAAGAAGAAAAATGGACATTATGCACAAGATGTCAGCTGCCACCTTTACAGGCCGCACTAGCACAGAGAAAAGCCAGCGTCAAACATAGATGGGGAAGAATCATCAGGTTTGCCGACGACCTGGGCATGGAGAACTGGTCTGCTCCCCTCCCTGGACATTCTCTCTCTCAGTGGCCCACGAGACACACACCAGCCACACGTGCACTGTGGTGATGTTTTTAGTGTTCCCAGTGCCTCCTTCGTACACATGAATCTGGCTGGCCCACTCCGTGGTTTTCGCTTACGTTATCTTTTCTTAAAGAATTTTTGTCACCGCTTGACTCACAAGGGTTGATGCCAATCGAACATCTGATTCTGTTTCGGACTTTGGGTATTATCCTTGTGACCAACATTTCTTGATCAACATGTATTTTCCAAGTTTTTTCTTTATTTCTTTGCATTTCCCAGTTTCCTGGCTTCCCTGACGAATTTCCCTGAAATTCTCACTCATTTCCTTCCATTTTCAGGTGTGTCCATGTGGGTCCTTGCATAAAGTGTTATGGGTGATGGTGTGTGTGACTGAACACCCTGTACTTTCAGTGATGCGTTTTCGTCGGACCATTTCATGCTCAAATTGATCAACATCATGGGTTACACACTCATTCATGACGTCAATGACGTCATTGACATCACGTGTATTTTGAAGAAGAAGAAAATGCTCACCCATGGGGTGGGGAGCCACGGTACCAACCAGCCAATTGTACTTTGTGTCGGCACACGGCAGTGCACTTTTTGCTGATCCTATCCTGATGCTTTCAAGAAACTTTTGCATCAATACTTTTTAGCTCAGGTCAAGTAAGTTCAGTTCAGGCATTGGGTATCCATTGATCGGGTCACATTTCTCATCTGTTCTGAGCTGCAACAAAAACTTGCTTTTTTCTAAGATCATGCTGTATCCCTCTGCCTCTGGCATAAACTGAATCCTTGGCAGACTAGCCTAGCCAAAGAAAAGAAAAAAAAAAAAAAAGAATCTTCTGCCAAAAATGGCATCAAGCAAGAGCAATCACAATTTTCACACTCATCAACAACTACCCTGTTTGTCAACTAATTAATTGTCATACAGCCACACCCAAAACATCACCACATTTCCACAATCAAAATCAAAATTATTTTGATTTTCTCTGCATCTGCATCTGCATGAAATGATAGAAACATAATTAACATTAATTACATGAGACGTGCAAGTGCAAATTTAAAAAAGATCTGGTTTAATCACTAGAAATTTTAGCAAATCTAGGTTATTCAAAAGAAAATTTCAAGAAATGAAATGAAATACCAATCTAATCCTAATCTTTTAGAAAGGCACACATACTATTACTTTGGACTGAAAGATATGCCTCAACAAATCTCTGGCCATGCCCAAACACAACTGCAGCCTTGGTGGGAACAAACTGAGGGAAGAATTGAAAGCCAATTTTGTTGATCAGTTCAGTTCGTGATTCACAGAATGAAAATGAACAAAATCACAATTATTATTCTGGACAGGATGGTTATTGTATGCACTTCACTCGTTTTTTTTTTTAAATCACCCTTTACTTCAGACTTACCAAAACTGGACGTCAATTGCAGAAAGAAACCAGATGATGCATCCAACCAATACAAACACCAAAAGAAACTTGCAATCCCAGACACAACCATGGTCCCCTCCCCTCCCCCTCTTCTTTCTCATTTATACAACTCTCATTCCCAAACACTGATTGATGACTGTTCATTCCGGCACACATAGGTATCCATTTCCATTATCTATCCAACCACCAGCAGTGATATCTGTTATCTGATCAGGCTCTGCATTTGTTTGTGCTCGTGATTTGATAAAGAAAACGCCATGCACTTTTGTCTCAATTTATGAACCTTAGTTAAGCATTCTTTATTCTAACTCTTTTAAACTCCCATTCTTGATATCAAACCAAAGACCTTGTCAATCACGTTACCTTTCCAAGAGTTCGAAACACTCTTTTGTTGGAATGAAAAAAAAACCTGTTGAAAAACAACTTTTTGTGCAGTTTGTGACCCTCCAAGGTTGCCACCATACGAGTAAGGTGGGACAGCGTCCCCTTCCCCTTCCTTCCTCCGGATCCACATATATTTGAACGGAGGGCATTCTGAGCGTTTTGAGCCCAACCAGAGCATTTTGAGCCAAACATAGAAAGATTAACTTCTTGTCAATTTTGATGCCTTGGCATCAAAATATGCTAAATTTTAGAACAGAATGAGAATAATTTTTCTATTGATCCATTTTTGATTTTTTGTTTCATGCCCATTTCAAAAGAGACCCATAACGGTCAGAAAGAAACAGAAAAATAGGTGAATGTGAAAAACATCTGTTTGGTCGAAGGTGCATTTTTGGTCGAATTTCGAAGGTGCATTTTGGTGTTCAAACTTTTGACCGGAACTCGGAAAGTGGGGAGGATTACTGTGGATCATTCCGTGGCCAGCAACGGTGCCAGATGCCTGATGAACCCCGACCACTGACCAAAAATGCCCCTTCGACCAAACAGATGTTTTTCACATTCACCTATTTTTCTGTTTCTTTCTGACCGTTATGGAGCTCTTTTGAAATGGGCATGAAAACAAAAAATCAAAAATGGACCAATAGAAAAATTCTCATTCTGTTCTAAAATGAAGCATATTTTGATGCCAAGGCTTCAAAATTGCCAAGAAGTTCATCTTTCTATGATAGGCTCAAACAAAACGTATGAACACTCTCTGTATTTGTGTTTGGAAGAAGAAAAGCTGAAAACATGGCCAGAGATATGAGAAGCAGAAGCAGCCCAACAAATGCAAAGAAAATACTTTTTAGGAAAAAGAACTGAATTGGCACTAGTCTTTTTATTCATTTCTAAATTGAAACTTACCTAAATATCGTAAAAAAAAAACGACAGACAAGACACCACCCACCATCGAAAGGAAGGGAAGGGCAGATCACTGAAACGTCGATGAAAGAAAGAAAACAAAAATGATCAAAACATATCGATCGAAAAGAAAACTGATCACGACCACCACATACAGCAAATCATCTTGAAAAATATTTCGACAAATTGTTTCAAAGCTGACAAAATTATTTTGACAAATTGTTTCAAAGCAAACCAATGATTTGACAAGCATGTATTGAAGAAAAGAATTTGCCAAGCCATGCATGACACTTCAAAACACACAAAACAATTGTAATAAAGGGCAGTCAAGAATAAGGAACTCCATACAAACTTGTGAGGATTTTATAACAGCTGCACACAGCATTGGAATTCCATTGAAAAGGACAAATGACCTGATGGTTTTCGGAGTGAAAAGAAAGAGCACATTTTCTTTGAAAGGGATGATAAATAAATTGATCTGTTCATCCCAAGAACAAAATGGTGGCAATTATGGCTGGCTTGGCTCAATCAGAATAAGCAACAGAACCACAAATTTTGGCAAATCTGTGAGCATGCAAATCTGTCTAAGCATGCTTCAGAGAAGAGCTGAATATGTTTATTTGGCACAAAAATACCCAGATACTTGTCAAAATTGGCGACAAATGATGTCGGGTAATAAGCACTTCCAAAAATTCTCATAAAAATTCGGTTTTGGTTGAGAAGAGTGCCAAACTGCACACGATGAATGATGATCCATTATTATGTTGTTTGTTGATGGTTGTCCTTGTCCCTGCCCCCTTGCCTTTGTAGTACATATACAGGGTGTCCCGAAAACACCCAAGTTTTGGTGAACCAAACCAAAAAATGAATACCCAATTCAGGGTATTCAGCAGACCTGGATTTTCTGCCACTTTCTCGGAAAATGATGACCTCACGAATTTCTTCAGTAGCATTTTCAGGCAGGGAAGAAGAACTTGAGCACATCTGGCAACCTTAGCATTCACTACCCACTCAAACTGTGAGGACAAAACTTGAATGGAAACAGTGAGTTTTTAGCTGTTTCATTTTCTTCTGGTCACTGACTTGGCATTGATCAGTGACGATTTTGCATGATTTCGGGCAGAAATCACAAGCATTCCATGATTTTCCAGAGCCATGTCAATTCCATGATTTTCCCTGATTTTCCAGAATGTGGCCACCTTGAGAAAATGAGACCTTTCGCCGGTTTTTGGGTGGAAATAGTGGGTCGGAGCACATTTTTTCACTGAACATTTTTTGTTCAGCGTGCATACTTTTGAAAATCCATTCTCGAAAAATGGCTTTTGTGCAGCGACCTACTCTCTTCATATCTCAGTGCAACAAGACCACTCCAAATTCGGATTTTTTGGATTTTTGGGGGGACATTGCGTGGACGTGGTGAGTCGGAGAGTATTTCGTCACTGAATATTTTATGTTTTACTTGATCCATAGACCTCGTCCTGAAAATGTGCCGGTTCCACGAACAAATCTTTCCTCAAAAGGGTCCATTTTGTAGGACTTTGAGGGGGCTATCACGTGGAAATGGGGACCTGGAGCAAAATGTTTGCTGATTGTTTTAGCCCATTCTTCACCATTATCGTCAAAGTCGCCGTGGTCTCCAACCTAACCAATCAAAGTCCAACAGATATCTCGGTCTTCTTTGCTCATTTTTCATTGTGGGGAAGAGATAAAAGTCACATGAAGCCAGATTCAGAGTATCGGGAGGGTGGGGCAAACATCCGATTCCCAATTCGGTCAAAACCTGTTGCAGCTCATTTGCGATATGCGCACTGGCATTGTCATGAAAAAGCACCCAACGGTTTGGGTGAGGCTGGGCAGCTTTTTCCAAATGCAATTACTGATTGGTGCAGTTTTGTTTTCAAACGTTGAGGGGTGCACCCAATAATCATGTTGAACCAGAGGTCACTCCTGGATCCTCGAGTACAATGACTGCAGCAGCATTGATGTTGACCTTAGCTATCGATCACTGTTTCTGGCACACCTGCATTACCCTGTTTCAAAAACGTTTTCCTGCCTCACTTAAAGTCTTTTTAATCCAGCAAAGAATTTCAAAGCTGCACATTGTTCTTCCTGCAAACTTACGTCAGAAGTTGGAGGCGATAAAATAACCTAAAAATCGAACGACCTAAAAGGGGAAATAATGACGTACATACGTTAGCAAAATTTTGCATCATTGTTGCAGAAGGATAGGTAATTCAGACTACCAAATGTCACAGATGTGAAGATTGTGGGAGCCCAGCAATAAAACCAGTCGCAGTCTTTCTTAACAGCCTTCGTAAAATCAATTAATGATTTTGAAATGGTTCCATTCCACATGGTGCTCCTCTTTTGGTGGCATTGTTCTCCAAAAAATCCATGCAGAATGCCAAATGTAAAAAGACATCACAAAACCAGAACATGCAGTTCCTTCCAACGGAGCAAGTCCAGGCTCAAAACGCAAAAAAAATTAACATTTCCAGATTCAAGCTAAATTTTTAAACCAGACGGGAGGAAGAAAACACAAAGGGCCGATTTTACGAAGTCCATTTTTAGACCGCGGATTCTTTTTTTATGCAATTTTGCGCACAAAAGAAAAAGAATCCGCGGCCTACCAGATGGGCTTTGTTAAAAAAATCGGCCCATTGTATTTTAAAAAGAACATAATTTATTGTCAATTGGAATTAAACACATTTTCGTGTCAGCACCTCAAAGACTAGGCAGCAACAATGAATGAATGAATGAATGAGAATTTTGAGAATGGAACGAGGCATGGGGATTTCTGTCCAGCCAGACCCTGATTGAGATTGAGATCTGGTTGACCTGGGCTAGTTGTAGCCCTAATAGTGATAGTGGACTGACACTATTATAAAGTGACTTGAGTGAAAAGTAATAGAAGAGTTGAGACAAAAAAAAAGAAAAGACAATTCTCATGAGAGTAGAAAAATGGCAGAACTCGTAAATGAACAAACAATAGCAAGGTGAGAGACACAATGAATAAATTTCAAAGAAAGTAAAGTAAAAGAAGAGAAGAGAAAAAGTTCAATAAAATAAATAAAGACTGAATAGAGGTCTGAGGTAGGCAAGGCAGCACAATAGGTAATCAGCCATCAAACTACAAACAAACAAGCACACTGTGACATACGTGTCTGAACTGAACACTCATCATTTTGGGATGGGATGGGATGGATCACCAAAGCCAAACGCAAACCCAAACACAAACACAAGCTGAGCCAGGCCAGACTGTCATGAAACAACACCAAAAAAGTAAGCAAATAGCACAGTGAAGGAGGTGTAATAATAATAATAATAATACAATTTAATTTGCAAGGACATAGTCCGGCGCAAATCAACAGGCGGGAGGGGGAAGAAGGGTTAGACGTTTATCACCAGTGATTTCTTGTTATGTGAACAGAGATTTTTCTTAAAGGTATGGACAGAAATGTTACTCCCATCCTCAAAAACTGCACTATCCAATAGGTTCCAATCTCTCAGGTGTGCCAAAGGCCAAGGCCAAAAATCACACAAGTCAAAGATATGCACAATCCACACATCAGGTTGAGGTTGACGTAGTCAATGCAGACAAATTCTCTTGACTTAAGCGTTTTTAGTTTCAACTATGTTCTGCTTCTTACTAAATTAAAATTGAAGGCCAGAACGAAGTTAGTTAAACAAACAGGTAGTTATTTGATATTTCCTTTACATTCTATTAGGACTCACGGCATGGCATGGCCTAGGAAGGGCTCACAAACAAAAGACACTTCTTTAATTCCAAGCAGGACAGAATGGGATAGGACAGACAAGGTGTGCACGTTTTCCTGTGCAACATCATCAAAGAACTCAAAAGACAAAAAAAAAACAGAAATGAAAAACAAATTCCGAATACGAAAAAATTTTCTTCCAAAAATAGTTTGAAATCGTGAAACAGGAAGGCAGCAGAATCAAGAGACAGAAGCTAAAAAATCTGGATTATTAATTTTAGAATTATTATCCTTCCAAACTGACACAGAATGACAAATGAAGGAAAGAAAACTGACCTAATTAAATACGAGCAAACACCTCGTAGATGTTGTTGTCCATCCGGTCTGCACTCTCGTACTTAAGAAAAAAAACGAAACAGAAAGAAGGCTGACGAACGCAATGATCAAACAAACACAAACAAATAGATGCACTTCCTATTCTATTCTATTCTATTCTATTCTATTCTATTGTCAAATCAACTGCTATGTAATGTACGAGTACCATCCAACACAACACTGATGATCCAGAACATACAGAAAGGAAATGCTGGAAGGAAGAAGATGGTTGGTTCGAATATCACTTGGATTGGAGACTACATCACTGCATCAGCTCATTGAATTGAATCGAGACTCGTCTGGCTGAGTTGACTTCTTTCAGGATCTCTCATCCTAAAAGATGACAAACAAATTAATGTGAATTCATTGACTGAAAGCGATTGAAAATCAAAGAATGTGTGAAATATCAAATCTTGATACCTACTTGTAACAGGGAAGTAGTTACCTTTTTATGAGTCCATATCTGACCGATTGCCTTGAAGAAAATGGTGTCAGTACCGCATAATTATTATTTTTTCCAATCCACTTCCGCATGCGCGTCTCTGATTGGTTGTTGGGAATTCCAGCCAATTTCAACATCCAATTTTCAAAACCTAACTTAACCAAACCCAACCTGACCTAACCTTAACCTGACATAACCTAACCCTATTGCGACCCTAGAAAGAGTTGCGAAGCGGGGCAAACGTGCCAAATGGCAAAAAGCGGTGGCAATGCAAAAATCCCAAATTTGATGACGTCTCAATTTCAGATGACGTGATTGGCTGTTGCGAGCTTCTGGTCCGCGGAAGTGGATTGGAAAAAAATATGCGTCAGTACCTAGAGTTACTTTCAAGCAACAGAGGGAAATTAAAAATCATGACTACCTTAATTATTTTTGGTTGGTCAAAAATTAAGGAGAGTTTGCTTCCCCCTTCTTGCAGTGGCAGACATTATCACGATTTCAAGTTGGAAACCAGACGTGCTTGTAGGGACGTTGGTAAGTGTTCTTTCAGTGTCAGAACTGTGAATGGGTGGAACTCTTTAAATGCAGAGATTTTTGGGAAAGGTGAGGATTTGAGTGTGAGCACCTTCCGGAAGAATATTTTGCATGGGGTTGCAGGGCAGTCTTCCCCTCGGCTTACACAGACATAAGTCATGATACCATACCAATATATTATGTGTTGATCCTTTAAGTTGTCTTTGTGGATTTTATGGTCATGCTGTCTTGTTCTCGATATAACAAGGGTGTTCACCTGCTTAATTGCTGATTTGCGCAGGACTGTGTCTGAACTGGCAAATTGTTTCAATTACAATTACAATTTCTTGCAATGACATCTCTTGGTTTATGAATGATGGAATATCTTCAACTGAGACATGCACAAACTCTCAAAGAATGGAAAGTTGTCACTCTGAGGTGAAGTGTCCATTTTTTTTTTTTTTTTTTTAACATTGAGGGTGGATATCGGTTTGAAACAATGATGCGGAATGGAATTCTAGAGACAGAATATGACAACAGACAAAATAGGACAAAGTTTCTTTAGCCATTGGCCGAAAAAATATGCAAGCAACGCGCTGCTGAGCATATGGAGTTATGCCAGTTCATCACAAAAATACATGAAAATACATTGTCCACAAAAACAAATTGACAAAGCTCAAGAATTTTTTATTTTTTTTATCACCGACAGGGCGAGAGCTTCCTTTTGCAATCTGGCAAAAGGAAGCTCTTTGGACAAAATTCTGTTTTGACCCTACCATCGGGAGGGAGCATCTCTCACTGCTTTCTAGGAATCCAAGATCGATTTTGCAGCTTCATCAGCTGCATTCACACCTTTTAACATTCATAACCTTCTCATCTGGCATGCGAATGCAAAAGAACCAAGATCTCTAAAGCCTTGATCAAAGGCCTAATGATGTGAAAAAGCAGAAAATAAAATAATGTAAAAGTCGATGTTATTTATGTACTCATTTCCTCTTTCTCCCCCAAGGAGGACTATGAAAGAAAGATAGTGGCCACAAAAACTCAAACACGAGAGAAATGGAAATGGTTGAACATTCTCTGAGTTTAGATTTCTTCAATCTTCAGGCAATGAAATGAGCCAAATAGCCTAACGCAAGACTGACTAGACAAAATGTTCAAACCAAATTACATCCAATGCGGTGAAACATTGTTTCTTTGAGCTTAGGTGGTGGGGTCTGGTCAACCCCTTCAAGTGTGTTTAAGACCAACTTATTGCTTTGCTTTGCTTTGCAAAGTTCTGGACAGCTTTAACAACTACATCGATGAAGAATTCTGGATCAGATTAATTTGGAAGAATTCTGGACAAAGAAATCTGGATACAGACAATCTGCCTCCAACAAAGCATTTCAACTGTGGTCACTGCAGTTTATCGCAAGTGACTTTTTCTGGTAAGACCGTTCCATTTGATAGTTCTTGTCTTCTCTGTGATATTTGAGGATGGCAATGCAGGCACTGTTATTGGCACTTCTCTTGCCAGGACTTTTGGGAATGATTCCACAAGTGCTCGTTCTTGCTGATATTAGTGGTTTCCTCATCGATGAGCCTGGACACCTGGATCTGTTTATAAACCAAAGGGCGTCATGTACTGTGAGCTTTCATCTTGCTCATGATAGAGTCAACTGCCTTGAGCTCAAGACTACACATCGTGCTAGAACTGAAAACCCCCGTGACTCCATAGTCAGTGATGATGTCAAAAACGTGCTGTCCTTGAACCTGAATCCTGCATCTTTTATTGTCAGCACGTTCCCTAACTATTATTCCTTTTCCATCCTAAACAGGAAAGGCAAAAGGTTCTACTTGCGGTCCAATCGTCGACGATGTAGCAGGCCGCCACGTGGCTTCTATTCTTGGTTGATGCTGGTTTTGTTGCTCGGTGCTGATATAGAGTTGAATCCAGGTCCAGAATTCAGTATTGGATCATTGGTGTTTGCCACAGTTGCTGGACATCCTCCATTTCCAGCAGAGGTGATCCGTGTGGGTAAAGGCCCTGATAATCTGCCATCATATGACGTCTTGTTCTTTGGCTCTAAGGAGAAGGGGCTAAAGCTGAAAGGCAGCGCTATTAGTGATTTTGGTCTAAAAAGGGATGAGTACTTAGCAAAATACAAGCTCAAGTCAATCAGTGAGGCAATCTATCTTTGTGATGCCGAGTTAAAACTTCGTCTACCCAATGATGGTGGAGCTCTGGAGCAAGATGGTGATTGTGCAATTAGATCTAGTGGACTGGGTGACTCACACAGCAGTGTCAGTCATTCTTCGGAAGATGAATTAAAATCAATACTGCATGATATTATAACTGCTGCCTGTACTCCTCAGTTCAATGAAATTATCAACAATCAGTGCCAACTGTCCACCGTTATTTCCAATATTGAGAAAAAGTTAGTCTCTTCAGCTGCTTTTTCTCAGCTGATTACCACAGTTGAGAACATTGAAAAGAGACTGGATCTGATAGAGAAGTCTAACTTGCATAGACCGAATTTAGATAAGCATGATGAGGTCTCGCAAAGGCGCATGGTCAAAAGAGCGGACCAAGTTCCCACAGTCATTGAGGTGAACTCTGGAGTGCCTCAACAGAACGATATTTCGAGGGCAAATTTCAGCAGTCCTGTGAGCAAGCTCTCCGTCGCTGAATCGAACTCCAGTGCTATCATAACAGTTGGCGATTCAAATGTTAGACATCTGTTACCCTATATAAAGTTTGTTAAAGGTTCATATTGCAGGACTTTTTATCGAAGTGGGGGAAAGGTTTGTCATATGTTTGGCCTAAGAGGTTTAAAAAAATGGTTGCAATTAGGGATTAAAATTTTT
>JASGXE010001150.1:0-10844 GCA_030068105.1 Sinentomon sp. SZTP_YWyxl
TTTCCCAAAGTTCCGATAAAACCTTTTTGCTTTGTTTGGGTCGTAGTTTAGCCTAGATATTGTTCCATTATAGAGTAATTTTTGCCCGCAAGGCATAGATATGTATAAGCCTATTTTTATTATTATTTTTACAAGGGAAGCAGGCATGCCCTTTTTGTTCCAAATCCAATTCTAAGCACGTACGAATAGAGATTTCACGCAGGGCACTCACTAGATATCTGGAGGAAAGGAAAAGGCGCGGTGCCCCCTCCCGCATGTGGGGGCAAAGGAGACAAGGTGAGGAGGGTGGGTTCCCATTTCAGGGGGTGCGGTAAGGGAGAGGAACAAAATGAAATGATTATCTTACAACGCGGTTGGAAAGAGTGAGTGAGGTGTTTGACCAGAGGCAGTTCTGCAATCGTGCTTGAAAACAAAAATAGCAGAGCCAGGCAGGAAGGAGGCAGAAATGTGCCACTGTTGGGATTTCGACGGAAAAATGTGTGAAAATATTCTCTTTCTCGCAGTGTTTATATTTTCTATATCTGGAAAAGGGAACTGGTCATCCGTGCAACAAAACTAAACTTGCCAACAGCAGCTCAAATGGACAACGCCTGTGCAAATTCATTTTTCCGAATCCCACTTCACCAAAAGAACAGTGCGGCACTAAACACTCGGCGCTGCTTATTTGACAAGGCTGAGAGAATTCGAGGGAAAAGGATTGCAAAGGTGTGTTCCGCTTCCATGTCGGCATCGAAAGACTTGCGGGGGACTTGCGCGACACTGCGGGGAGACAGAAATAAACTGATCCAGATATTAGGTCGCCTAAAAGATTCAGACAATCTTCGTTGCGTTGACTTTGGAGGGTGAACAAGGTTTAAGTCTTTTATCATGGCAGCGTTACACTAGCGTCCCATCCAAAAACACCGGTAATTGCGAGCAGCTCTCCGCTGGACATATTCGACAGTATCTATCTCAATTCCTTTGCATGGATTCCACACAGTACACCCATACTCGAGAATGAGAAGCACCATTGATACCTATGCATGCTTTTTGCAAGAAGGGAAAGCTTGTTTTAAGTTCCTGATGATGTTGCCCGGTTGAGAGGAAGCTTTGCTTATCCTGCGTCAGAAATGTGTGCATCCCAGGACAAGTCATGACTTTGAATGACGCCAAGGTTCTTAAAGGTTTACACAATCGTAAAGTTATAAAAGTTATAAACACGGGTGTGATATTTTTTTGGCCGTGATTTTTGGCATGTTCGTAGGCAAAAAACGATGGAAATATGTATAGTGGTGCCATGCGCTGAGCTTGCCGGATATTTTGCAAAACAAAACAACGCCCTTGCCAAGCGCATCACAAAATGACTTTGGTATCTCTGAAGCATAACCACCGAAGAAAAAGGCCTGATATAAAACACTGCTTCACTCGCATGCGATTATGGCAGGCGAGGAAATCCTATATACCCACTTTTTGTTCCGACTCTCTCCCTCCCAACAAGCTCTCTGCGGCTTCAGCGACCAATTCTTTCTGTCAAGTTCTTTGTTCGCACACAACACGTAACTGAAACGCCTTGCCGGCCAGCTAGCTGAAACATGGGAAAAAATTTCCAAGGTCTGGTTGATACAGGTGTCATATCCAATTTCCACATGTCTTGATGCAACTTCATTCTCCTTTCACGAGTGTCACGATAGTTTGCGACACATGTTGCCATTGATTCTACACTTCTTTTATCAAAAGTCTTCGAACATATGAGTTAATTTTTCAACTCAGGCGCCATTTAGAATCAATTGCAAAACATCATGACACTCGTGTTTGACTAAACGTTTCATCAAGCCCTGTTGAAATTAGATGGCTCCTGTGTTAACCAGTACTTTAAAATATCGCCAGTGGCGCAACCAGGATTTTCGTTCGGGAGGGGACGACGAGAAGAGACAAATGGATACGCGGGTAAAATCGCGCCGCAGGCGCGATGCGGGGTTCCAAGGGGCGGAGCCCCTGGCAGGGGGTCTGGGGGACAGAGTCCCCCAGAAGCTGAAGAAATTTTCAAAATGAGGTGTTCATTTTGGTGCAAAATTGGGGTTCTCGAGAAGAAAATGGAGTCAAAAGTACTGTATGGATTTCCCCTTCAAAACTTCAAAAAGGCAGAATTTTTCTGGTTTCCTGCAAAAGTCGATCCTCCATGGGGTTTCCCATAATTAAATATTCATAGTTCATGATTATGATAGGCCCACGGATGTGCCCTTTGGTAGGTACCTGCCCAGAAAGATAAAAATTATTCACCCCCCTGTGGTAGAATACTCGCCTGCCACGCTGATACCTGCCGAGAAAGATAAAAAATTATTGGATTAGATTATTTTGTCGCACAAGGCAGCAAGCTGGTGTCTCGGTGAGTTGAGAAACGTGCTTTTCACTTTAAGGATCAAATATAATTGGACCCGCAAATACTTGTGCCATTCATCAAGTCAAGTGAGCTGCATTGCTTTGAAGAATGTTGTTTTGTTTGTGTTTCATCTCTACCATGGGACGCACACGGTACTGATTAAGAATTCTCAAGCCAAGCTACTAATGAACTCTGGATCTTCCCTGAGAAATGTATGCAATGAGAAACAAGAATTTTCTGCACGGCCTTCACTTTACTTTGAGCGCGATTCATCTGTTATGCATGGTCAAAAGAATGAAGAAAAAAGTGCAAAGAGTTTTCGCCCTTTTTCTCTTTTTTTTTTTTTTTTTGGATTTCGGGAGGGGACACGTCCCCCTTGTCCCCTCCCCTGGTTGCGCCAGTGAATATCGCCAATGTTAGAGGACGTTTGATAAGCTGCGTGACGCCTGAGTTAAAATGAACTCCTCTGTAGGAAGAATTTTGGTGAAGAGTGTATGGATGCTGCAGAAGCGAAATGAATGTAGCACATATTTAGCACCAGTCGACATTTGGGAATTTATGTATAAATCGATTATTGCTAAACTCAATTGAATTAGGTTCTCGTAATTTCAGGAATAGTTAGAATCAAAACATCGCCTTTCAGCGGCAATAAAGTTTAAGCTGGGTGCCTCTTTTTGGAAAGTCAATTATGGATTCGGTGCAGGTTTTCGTGCGAATGCTTTCTGCTTTCCCTCGAAGCAAAAAAGAACACTTTTTAAGAAAAACTCTTTTTAAGCGGAAAATCACCAACAACAATTTGCTCTTTCAAGGGCATCTCAAAATTGGCTTCATAATGAAAAATTTCCACCTGCAGGCGTGGCCGAACACCATTTTGCTGTTCGTCCCGACACTTGCAACTTTCAAGCATTTGTTCACTTTTTCATGGGGCGATGTGTTTGTATTCTCAAGTGCCGCCATCGCGTTCCTCAAAATGAAACGCACTCGTTGGGTGGTTTACGTCGCTTAAGAGATTCTGAAGAATTCGGTTACTTGTACGAAGGGCGTTCGAAAGGTATTTGATATCACGCTGTAGTTCAAAAATATTGACGATCTTAAGAATTCGTTTAGTTTAGACCTTCAAAATACTCTCCGACTCTTGTCTTAGAAAGTTACAGGTGTCCAACTCAACCTCCCATGCGGGCAGATTCTGCCCATTACTTAGATTAGGGTGAGTTCAGTAGCTCTGAAAATATTGCTTTGGCAAAGTCCTGAATACGTGAGCATGCTTTTCTGCCATGTTGTTTTCAGTTTATAGGTAACAACCATAAATCGATGGTGCCAAATTAGGTCTATGGGCTTGAGGAGGTAGTAATTATTTGTGTAATTATAAAACTTGGGCACTTGTCGTGCAAAAGGGAATGTTCAAGATTTCAAGACTTAGCCAAAAGCAGTATTTTCGGAGCTCAGGAACACACCCTCATCTGATTATCACTGTGCCATGAACAATTGGCATAGATGTCTGCAAATGATTGGTGCTGAAAGAGCTGGAGAACTGTTTGAAGCCCTGAACCAATCAAAATCTTGATAGCTGTAAGGTTCTCTGAACTACAGGGTGATGTCAAAAACTTTTCTAACGCCCTTCGTTAAAGTCGAATATACGAACTCCTGGTCGTATAAAACATGGGATGGGATGGGCATGGGATGTGAAACAGTGAAAGAGGTTGGTGCATGCATGTGTGAAGCGTTGATTTGTGTAGCCTTGAGAATAATCGGCGGCTTCGGACAAAAAAATAAATGTATAATTTTCGCACGAAAATGTGTTCTTTCTGATTCCGAAAATGGCACACCGAAAATGAAAAACTTGAATGTTATTAACCGTCTTGTGAATTTGCAGCGAAACTGTTATCTGCGAACTTTACTGTTGAATTTTGTCATTCTGAATCATTTCCATTCTGAATTATGATCATTCTGAATCAGTTTGAAGTCGAAGCTGATCACGCCCGAAACATGGAACAACAAGTGTAAGGTCCGTTTTCGAATATAGCCCGTTTCCCTTTCTGCTGGTGCAAGTGACTCATTCGCTCAATCGACACAGGGCGAACAACTTTGCGTTGTGATCAACGACTTAGAAAAGCAAAGGGACCCGAAATTTTATCATATCATAGTTTCAAGACTTTTACAAACGATGTATTTCTGGATTTTACCCCTGGAAAGTTTTTGGGATCATTATTCATTTTTGAAATCGCTCATTTTTCAGCTTTGTGGCACAAAAGGTGTCATCAAAATCCGTCATCTGGTTCAAGATATATTTACACAGCTTGTTTCCAAAAATACAAGAAGAAAAAGGCAGTAAAATCGAAGTCCACAAACGGAAAACCCACTTTCAAAGATGGCGGACTTTTCGGCAAATCGCTTCGCATTTCGAGCCCGCTATCATTCTATGGACTTGAGTTCGTTCATTGTGATTCCTTTTTTGTCGTCCTCAATGCAGGATGACCGATGAAGGTCATCTTCTTCGGACATCTTTAAAAAACAGATACAGTCGACGCGTGTGCAGTGCCATAGTGGGAGATCAAACAGGGGGCAAGAGAGGACGACCGCCCGTCTCGTGGGGCAAAAAAAAATATTTTGCCAATTTTTTGCTGTCACCCACAAATTTTCCACCCAAAATAAACCCCAAACCGAAATACTCTCCGTCCATTGGCGGAATTCATCACCCATATCCCTACTAAAGAGCTATTTTCTTTGGAATCACGTTGATGCAACGTACCGGAGGAGCGCCGACGGTACAGCCCCACTTCGCGGGAGGCTGGATGCGCCACTGTGTGCGTGTGTGTGTATGTGTGTGTGAGTTGTGTTGTAGCTGCTGAGGAGGTGGCTGGAATTCAGCGATCGATGTCCCAATAATTCCTTTTCCTGTTCTGACCACAAAATGATTTATTTGTCAGAGGCAAAAACCGAAAATTAATTACTCGCCCGTTTAAAGATAGAATCAGGAAGTTGGCGCAAGGTGGGGATTACGTATCGAAACCCGTTGCGGTGTATAGAAGAGTCCCTACAGGGAATTGAAAATGAATGGGCTGCGTCAATTATTGCAAGGGAGGGATAGGGTGCTGAAAGGTGCAATTTGGAAACAGATTGTTTTACCAGATTTATTTCTCCAAAAGTATCCGGCGAAAAATTTAAATAATTGGATCGGTTCAATATCTGCAGTGAATCGTTTGTGGCGGAAACCGCAGGTTGACAGTTCTTGCCCAAGCGATTTGGAACTTCCAGGAGGCAAATTTTGATAAATATGCTGAAGCTATTTCCACCCCGAATTCAGCAGGGGTGGGTGTGAACCATCGGGATGGAGATGAACATTGGTGCACAACAACAGCATTTGTTTGGTCGCTAGCGTTTGAGAAGGTTTGAGGGAGCACTGGAACTTCCATTCACTGAAACCTATGTAAACCTATGCCGACTGCAAAGGAACTTGTTGAACATTACAACCAGCAGCTGCGAACTTCAGGAAAGTTTTCTGTTTCTGGGCCTTATAGGCGGAAACCAAGAAGGATTGAATTGAATGAATTCTGTATTTCAGGGGATCTCCCCTTATCATAGGTTACGCAAAGTAACAAAGTATGATGACACGTTAAACGATCACAAAAAGTTACTTCAACCTTATTGGCACAAAATAAAACAATGAGATACAATCAGCAGAAATTAATTAAGCGATTCCACCAGGAATCAAGTCGCAGCAACGCCTTCGCAGATTTAACAAAGGGCCCACCGAGTCCTACCGATAACTGTGAAAGTCTCAAAAGCACTGATAGCCTGCGCCGGAGAATAGGCACTGATATCGGAGGCTGAAGGATCTTGTCTGGTAGGGAATTCCAATCACCAATAGCTTGCCTAAGAAAGGACGATTTGCCAAAATCTCTCTTAAAATAAAGCGGTCTCACTTTAAAAGCATGATCGTGACGCCCGAAGAACGTAGGAATCAGGATATACTTGGAAAGCTCTTTCCACCCCCCAGATGTGGTAAGCATGGATGTGGTAGCAACGGACGGAGACCAAGCAAAAGGTTGACAATCATATCATCAAATAGGCAAAGATGAGGACAGATCAGGTTTGGTAAGCTTCAATTTAGATATTGAATTGAATTGAATAGTTTATTTTTGGGGTTGCCCCCTTATCAACGTTTTACAATTATAACAACAATCAGAGATAAAGGCAAAATTATATCCGAAAAACAAACAAAAATACGTAGGTATGCAATCGCTAAGTATTTAGCAGCAGAAACCATAAAAATAGCATAAAACCTGACATTGATTCAAGAGAAATAATCAGATAGACGTTGTTGAAAAATAGGAATGCTTAAAGGGAGATTGAAGGTGGATGCCGGCAATTGATTCCACTCAGCTATAGTTCTAGGAAGAAAAGAAAATTTCCCAACGTCCTTTTCGATATTTAGCAACCTGATTTTATAATTATGGTCACGGCGAGAATAATAATGCGGCTGCTTCACATGGACCAACAACTCACCCCATCCACCAACATTGGATACTATCAAAAATAGTGCAAGCAACCTGGCCACTTTCCTGCGATTTGCCAAGGATGACCAACCAAGAGAGATCATCATTTGAGTGACACTACTCGTGCGCCCGTAATCCCCCATAACAAACCTCGCAGCACGGCGCTGGACTGCCTCCAAGATGTGACAGTTTGTTGAGAGGAATGGATCCCATGCAGGGGATGCGTATTCCATTATTGGCAGAACGAGACTTTTGTAAGCAAGATCTCGGATTTTACGTGGGCATTTCTTGAAGTTCCGTTTTATAAAATAAAGAGCAGAATTTGCCTTTGCTGCAATACGAGTCAGATGAGACTGCCATTTAAGCTTGCTGTCAAGAATAACACCAAGATAGGTTATCTCAGAGCGTTTAGTCAGTCTGGGAGGCCACACAGGGAATATGGATAACTCAACTGGGATCGTTTTGTAGCAAAGGTAATAGAATTGCATTTCCCTACACTAACTTCCATGTTTGAATTGGTACACCATGTGGCGAACACATTAAGGTCCGCCTGCAAAGCCAAACAATCTGAAATGCTATCAACCTTAGCATACATTAAACAATCATCCGCGAAAAACCGAACTTTACATTTCACAAGGCTAGGCAAATCGTTGATGTAGAGAACGAACATCAACGATATCTAAAAGAAAGACCAAATCGTCAATCACGTAAATGACAAAGCTGGAAGAAGACCGTCCACCGATTGAAACGAAAAAAAAACACCTCTCTCCAAAGTCTGCATCTGAAGGTGTTCAGATTTGCTGGAAATTTTTCAAATTTGAATCACTGGCCAAAATGGTCGCAAAAATGTCCAAACGTTGATTTGGATGTCGTATTCAGTCGTGCCCGGTGGCCAGTTTACAAACTCTGCCGCGACTTTAGATGGCGCGGGCTGGGGACCCAAAATAGAATTATTTTTTTTCCGAGAGGGGAGAGGGTTATGTCGGGTTCAGATAGCTTCAGGTTAAAAAAACATATTTTTTCTTGCGAATGCAGCGACACAATCGAGCTTTTGTTGTACAAAACACTCTCTGCAATCTAAAGTCGCGGCAGGGTTGGTAAAAACGCTGCCCAGTGTTCTATTGATTTTTCTGCAATCTCCAATCTGCAATGACTGTACTGAAATTCTGCAACGACTGTCCAATCTGCAAACGACTGTCCTGAAATTCTGCAACGACTGTCCAATCTGCAAACGACTGTCCTGAAATTCTGCAACGACTGTCCAATCTGCAAACGACTGTCCTGAAATTCTGCAACGACTGTCCAATCTGCAAACGACTGTCCTGAAATTCTGCAACGACTGTCCAATCTGCAAACGACTGTCCTGAAATTCTGCAACGACTGTCCAATCTGAAAATGACTGTCCTGAACTTCTGCAACGACTGTCCAATCTAACTTCGCAGCAACACTCACCTTTCTTACCAACGTCGGCAAAAAGAAAATAGCTGAAAAAGATAGCCTTAGAAATTCTTTCCAAAAGGTCCACCGATAACGCTTCGTTTCGTGATCTGCAGTCAGTATAAGCCGAAATTATGATATTCGAAAACTCGTAAGGCTCCTATATATTTTCATGAGACTGCTAAATAATTTTCTTTTGGTTTC
The DNA here is from genome assembly GCA_030068105.1 of Sinentomon sp. SZTP_YWyxl. NCBI lineage: Eukaryota > Metazoa > Arthropoda > Protura > Sinentomata > Sinentomidae > Sinentomon > Sinentomon sp. SZTP_YWyxl. The sequence goes on from JASGXE010001150.1 coordinate 8,497, forward strand.
TCAAGCTTGAATTTTTCGTGTCCACCACTTTTTCATGTAAACTCACAAGCAGCTTTCGCTTATGACATCAGCAGAAGCGTCAACCAACACCTCTCCTCTCTTCGAAAGCTGGTTTTGTCTGAAGAGAGAGAGAGAGAGAGAGAGAGAGAGAGAGAGAGAAGAGAGAGAGAGAGAGAGAGAGAGAGAAGAGAGAGAGAGAGAGAGAGAGAGAGAGAGAGAGAGAGAGAGCGGCGAAAGAGAGAGGAAAAGTGTAAGAAAAATCATTTTATTGCAGTTTTATAAGCTAAATCCGTTAGGCTATAGTAAAATCCGTTTCTAAAAGTAAAATACACTGTCGGCGTCGTTAATTTACATAGATATTGAAAAAGTTCACTCTCTTTCTCTCTCTCTCTTTCTCCAACACTGTTCAGACACGATCCTTCTTACACTTCAGCTTCTGCTTCTTGTGGGGGGCGGGGGCGGGGGGCGGGGAAATAAACTTTTTGATGGCTCAATAAAGAAAAAAAGTAAAAAAGTTCCAAATAGGAACAGGCCGAGGTGATGGCATGCATATCAAAGTATGCAAGGGTCTACCTACATACAGGGTGAACGAAATGATCATCATCCAACACATTTTTAACCAGATAAGGAAATGACGTATAGTTGCAAGATCATAAAAGGAAATGTTGAAAAATAATGTCTCCTCTATTCGGGTTTTCGCCTGCGAAAATTGAGAATACACAGAGCATATCAAAGTATGCATGGGTACCTACAGGGTGAACAAAATCATCATCACCATCCGCAACACATTTTAACCAGACAAGGAATGACGTAGTTACACGATCATAAATGGCAAGATTGCAAAAATGTATTCCATTCGGGTTTTCGCCTGTGAAAATTGAGCATACATAAAACCCATGCAGAAAAGAAATTTCCGCACGGCCCCGCTTGCAGATAAAAACAAATTATTGGATCGCAAATTGCAAACAATTATTGCAACAAATTATTGCAAATGCAACGCAATCGTCAGGATACCGACACCTGCTCACTACAAGACATCAAATCAATTAAAACTTTTGCTTAGGCTTGCAGGAGAAGAAAAGCCCACAAAATTACAGCCGTTTTCATTTACAACAACACAACAATGCATCAATAAGGTGAGTATATCTTTTCCAATTAGAAGACAATTTCTCATCTGAAACTTCAAGAAGTGAGCTGTGTTCAGTGGACCCTCAATTAATGCCATGCAACGCGAGGAAGGGCGTTCAACTCAGCAGTTGAACATCCAAAAAGGATCATCAACGTTCCTGCGTTTTTTGAAAGTTACACAACCGTACAGCATAATCCTTCCGTGAGAAAAATGTGAGGAGTTTAAATCATTGGGAGCAACTCACTCCAGTCAGCGCAGTTGCAAAAACCGTGGAAAAGACCGAGGCAGCTCATTACGCGGCGAATTTCAATCTGGTGTTATTTAGGCCCCAACAGACGATCTTTTTTACTTGTCAAGTAAAACAATCAGTCCGACTGATCAGTTAAATGGATCGTGTGAGTGGTGTCTCTTACTTGATGAAAAAGCGGACTGATACCCCCACACACGATCCGTTTTAACCGATCAGTCGGACTGATGGTTTTACTTGACAAGTAAAAATTATCGTGTGTGGGGGCCTTTACACTGCTGAGCGACGATAAACATTATCTAAGTTACAATGCTAGAGAAATGCATTTCCGTCCACACTGTGTATGGCTCTTATGCAAGGGAAGACGAGATTATTCGCGTGGCGAAGCAAAGAATGAATTTTTCCAACACTGAACTAGTGCCGTGGTGCTTTACTCCTAAGTAGCACAATAAAAACCCACGCGAAATCACCGGATCGAATTAGACAAATTCCAACAAAATTTGGAAATAATAAAAGTAACGTTTGAGTGCAAATTGCAAGGCCGGCATGGTGACTGCGTGTAGTCAGGCATAATAAATACCTGGTGCAGTAGGTATTTGTATGCCTGACGATCTAGGAAATATCTCGGGGGTAGGCTTACTGACTGGCCTAATCCTAGGACCTCAATCTTTCTGGGTACTGGGTCGGGTCCCACCATAGAATCCCTCCTTGCGGATTTCGTTGAAAAAGCTTTCATTTTAAAAAACTTAAAACGCAGCGAATAGAGTCACACTTTTGTTGTCAGTCAAAAAGAAAAATACATTGAGATCTGCCTGGGCCTAATTGCTGTTACAAACAAATTTACGCTCCATCCGTTCGGTATTTTTCTTCAAAGAAATAAAGATTCACTAACTGTTTACTGTTGTACAAAACCTTGCGATGTGTTTGCTCAAATGTAATCGGCAATTTCATCAAAAGCCAGGTTTCCACTTT
>JASGXE010001155.1:0-11984 GCA_030068105.1 Sinentomon sp. SZTP_YWyxl
TTGTGTGGATTTGTGATCGCAATCAATTAGGAGACCCTTGCTGTCAAAGTATCAAAGCACTTGTCAACTCGGCTTCAAAATACCCAGGTCATAACAGGAATTGCGTGTTTTCGCAGAAATACTAGATAATCCCATTCCCGTATTGGCATTCGATCCATTCGGGTTTGCACTCAGTATTTTCAGGCCAATTTTGTTCCCATGGAGGGCAGAGAACGCAGCAGAGACAGCTTTTGGGGGAAAATTGAAACAGAACGAGTATTTGCTGGCAGGTTAGTTGTATTCGTGGCCCTACGAACTATAATGCCGATAATTAGAGCGCTTTTAGGTACTTTCAACTGTGGGGATGGCCGTTTTATCAGTGTTTCTGCCGGTATCATGGAGTTGGTGCCAATCCTGGCACTTTTCCAGCCACACATCACTTTGAGTCCATTCTGTTTATGATACACCAGTAGTTTTCACTTCTCTATAGATGAAAAAACACAACTAACATGAAAGAAAAAAAAAAACAAGAACAAAAACAAAATCAACACAAACGAAAAAGTCATCCTGTTTTAAAAGATAGGAGAGCATCCCCGAGGAGCTTCCCTGAGAAGCATCCCCGATGAGAAGCATCCTGAGGATAAGCATCCCCAAGATGAAGCATCCACGATGAGAAGAATCCACAAGGAGAAGTTTCCCCGAGATGAAGAATCCCCGGGGAGAAGCGTCCCCGAGGTGAAGTATTCCCTGGGAGAAACATCCCGGAGGAGAAGCATTTCCGAAGAGAAGCATCCCCGAGGTAAAGCATGGGGAGAAACATCCCGGAGGAGAAACATTTCCGAAAAGAAGTGTCCATGAGGTGAAGCACCCCCGAGGTGAAGCATCCCCGGAGAAGCATCCCAGAGGTGAAGCATCCGTGAGGTGAAGCATCCCCGAGGAGAAGCATCCGTGAGGTGAAGCATCCCAGAGGAGAAGCATCCCAGAAGAGAAGCATCCCCGAAGGGAAGCATGAGCGAGATTAAGCATCCCCGAGGTGAAGCATCCGTGAGGTGAAGCATCCCAGAAGAGAAGCATGCGCGACAGAAAGCATCCCCGAGGAGAAGCACTCCCGAAGATAAGCATGCTCGAGATGAAGCATCGCCGAGGAGAAGCATCCGTGAGGTGAAGCATCCCCGGAGAAGCATCCCCGAGGAGAAGCATCCGTGAGGTGAAGCACCCCCGAGGTGAAGCATCCCCGGAGAAGCATCCCAGAGGTGAAGCATCCGTGAGGTGAAGCATCCCCGAGGAGAAGCATCCGTGAGGTGAAGCATCCCAGAGGAGAAGCATCCCCGAAGAGAAGCATCCCCGAAGATAAGCATGCTTGAGATGAAGCATCCCCTAAGTGAAGCATCCATGAGGTGAAACATCCCCGAAGAGAAGATGAGCGAGATGAAGCATCCCCAAGATGAAGCATCCCCGAAGATAAGCATGCTCGAGATGACGCATCCCCGAAGAGAAGCATCCGTGAGGTGAAACATCCCCGAGGAGAAGATGAGCGAGATGAAGCATCCCCGAGATGAAGCATCCCCGAGGAGAAGCATCCCCGAAGTGAAGCTTGCGCGAGATGAAGCATCCCCGAAGAGAAGTATCTGTGAGGTGAAACATCCCCGAAGAGAAGATGAGCGAGATGCGAAGCATCCCCGAGATGAAGCACCCCGAAGTGAAGCATGCGCGAGATGAAGTATCCCCGAAGTGAAGCATGCGCGAGATGAAGCATCCCCGAAGAGAAGCATCCGTGAAGTGAAGCATCCCCGAAGTGAAGCATGCGCGAGATGAAGCATCCCCGAAGAGAAGCATGCGCGAGATGAAGCATCCCCGAGGTGAAGAGCATCCCCTTGGCCTCTTATTTTGGATAGGTCGTTGCAACATCTCGGCCAACTTATATTTGGAATATTTCCATCGGTGGACGGTTTTTCTGACTTTTTCTGCGACAACAAACATTTCGTGTAGTGTGTTTGAAATGTTGGACGTATTTTTCTGCAGTGGAAGGGATATGCGGTCACAAATAACACTGCAACATGCAAGTTCTTCAAACATGCAAGTTCATTATTAACTCAGATGCCATAGCGCCGCAAAACATTGACATTTGTCCAATGCGTGAAACTATATCGAGCCCTGGTTGAAATTGGATCTCCCATGCCTTGGGTACCTTTGAAATTTCTCCTTTTATCGTTCAAAAATTTTTGGTGGACGCTGTTTTGTCATCACTGATTCTTTATTGTGCGGAACCCGAAGTCTTTTTCTGAAATCGGTAATTCGAAAATCGATACCATTGGAGTGCACAGCTGTTTCCTTTGAAATTCTCCAGTAAAAATGATAAATTGCAGATACAATTTACTTTTGTTGTCCAGTTTTTTGTGCTTCTTGCCACGTGTTTTCTCTGGAAAATTTCGAATTTGAAAATTTGCAACTTCATATACGGAGCCATTCTAAATACGCGGGCCATAGACGAGTTTTTCAGACTTTTTAAAGCACGGCGCAATGTAATTCCCCATTTCGCATGCGCCGCAAAACACATTACATGAAGGAATACATTTAACAGCGCTCACTAGATGGGGAATAACACTGCCCCTTGCTTCAAAAGTCTGACAAAAATCTCCTATGGTCCGCATATTTTGGATGTCTGAGTATATGCTTGCTTTCTAGTGAATAAAACTGGCCGCTGCTTTTTTCCTGCACAAACAAGGCAGTCAGAAGGAGCAATATAGTGGACAATTTCAAAGGAAACAGCTGTACCTTTGCACATTGTTCTTCTTGCCTCGCATGCGAAAACGGTCGGACGCATCGCATAAAACAGCGATGCTTCATTGAAAACGCATTCTCGATTTTTTTTACTTTGCTTTGCTTTGCGCAAGCTTCTCAGCAAGGTAATAGAGATAAGCCCACAAGCGTATAATACACCTTAGAGCCTGTACATGATCGTCCATAAATCACGGTAACAACACAGAGAACAAAAAACATTTTGTTTCTTTGCCAAACTATGCACAGTCCAACACCACCTCATTCCGGGACTCTGACTCCATTTGCGAGAAGGCAAATGCAATCATCATTGTTCTTTGCGGACCTTCAGAAACGGCTAGGCCTGCGTCGTCCGGCCAAATAAATATTCTGAAATGTCATAAACCTCTGTCCTTTTCAAGCATGGAGAAACCATTCGCCAGACAAAATCGCTTTTTCTCCGATTTTTTTCTCGTCCTCGCAATTCGAAAGCAGTTAAAATCTCGTCAGTCAATATCGGCAAGCAGATGATGCCTTGTTCGAAATTTATTTTATATTGGCGAACTTCCGTTCATCGTTTATTGAAAACAGATTGGAGAGTGTCAAGCCCGTGTGGGGGAAAGAGTTTGGTGAAGGTGAGACACACGGGCGTCATATTAGGTTTCCGCAGGGGGGCATATCCTTTTTCTGAAGGATATGGGCGTAGCCCATTTTGGGCGTCTTGTGGCTGAGATCCTATAGTAATCGGGGCCTGTGGTGGAGCCTAAGCGGGGTTCAAAGGGGCAGAGCCCCTCGAGGGGGTGTGATGGGTTAACCCCCCCCCATAGGCTGAAGAAAATTTGACACGCAGGGTTCATTCTGGGTGCACTATTCTTGTTATTCTTATTGTTCTTGGGGCCGAATTCCCACCAAGGCGAGCCAAAATCTCATGCTAAGGAGGGGCGAGCAAACACTGCAGGGGCATTTCTCGTCAGGGGCAGTCGTCCCCTGTGCCCCTCAAATTACGCCCTGGATACAGATGGGCAAATAAACTCCCCGTCCATCCATCGGATGATTTATAGAATGGACTTCCGTTTTCGATTGCGGAAAGGTCACGTGGCGACATGTGGGACTCGTGGGTTGCAGGAGTTGCTTTGGTAGTTGAGAAGGGGAAAACAATTCTGTGCTGAAAACAATCAATGTTATCTTGCGATGAGTGTGCAGGCGGACACACCTTTGAGTGCTACAGGGTCTCCCAGAGTGTCGGAGGGTCGGAGTTTCAGAGTGTTTGGCGGAATTCCAAAACGGTTGTCATTTTCAGAACGGCGGATTGACAAAATTTTGTGTTTGCTTTAATGCCATTTTAAAGAGATTGTATTCCCTGGATTCAAAAATGATCTTTGATCAAGAATTGGCCCATTTAGCTCATCGGTTTTGATTGCATGGAACCGCTAAACTTGGCCACTTTTCAGTCTCGCTTGGAATCTTTGCGCGAGTCACAAAATTTCCGTTCTCTTTGTTTTTCGTGCCCTTTTACGAGTATACATTGTTTACTTTTGCCTGCAATTGCACAAGCCTGTAAATTGCATAACTATTTTTGTCGTGTTTTTGAAAGAAGGTAACTCTGAAACAATACACTCCTTATCAAAAGTCTTCGAACATATATAGGAGTTCATGGAGTAAACTCAGGAGTAAACTCAGGTGCCGTTTAGAATCAATGGCAGCAAGCGCCGCAAAACATCATGACAGTCGTGTGAGGCGTGAGGTTGCGCCAAGCCCTGTTGAAAGTAGATGGCCCCTGTGTCAACCATGCAGTACTTAAAAATATCGCCCATGCTATGGAGGACTATAATTAAATTGAATTGAGTCTTAGTTCTGCAAGCAATGGTGGCTGCAACAAGAGGCATGTCGAGGTCAGTTGATGTCGCTGCCACATGGAACACATGAGCCGCCAGAGCGGCAAATAGCAGAACGAAAGCCCCCACTCCACTGAACTGATGGCCGCATTGCTGTTGAAGTTTGATCTCACCGGTACCGAAGCGACGTGCCTCTTGTTGCAGTAATGCCCTCCTTGGTTTGTCAGTATACCTTTGAAATTGCTTCTTTTCCTTTTGTCCTTTTTCCAAATTGTATTTTTTTGGTTCAAAGCCAATTTCAAGTGTGTTATTGATGTATTTGATGTCATGATTTTTATTGTTGTCAACCTTTCGCAATTGGTATCCGCCAATAAGGCAGGGAAATTGTCCCTGAAGTTGGTGTATCCACACATTACTGCTGATAAAGTTCAACCGGCTTTTCTTCGTTCGGTGTTTTGCATGTTTTCGCAGTGCAACCGCCCCGCATTCTGTTCCATTTTTGTGGCGAGCCAGTTCGACGGACGCAAACCTGCCTCCGCCTTTTTGTTCAGTTGTTCAAGCTTCCCCGCATCAGGAGGATGCGGCAATACCTGGTTTTGACGTTTTTTCCTGACATCTTGTGTTTTTTCAAGTCTGCGGCAGCATGCACGCATCATCAGTCGTTGGCGCATTCGGCCCAGAGCCAAGAAAGTCGCATGAAGACGAGCTTGCGAAAATAAAAGCCCGGTTTTCGCCATATTTTCATCAGTTTGCCATTGTCTTGTATACCTGTATACATCTATGCGCCGTATACCTATCTGGAATGGAAGAGCCGTTGTCCTGAAAAAGAAGAGAAATTAAAATGAATATGAAAACAGAAATAATGAATTCAAAAGCGCATGAGACGGAATGCAATGAGGTTCATTTATTTCATTTATTGCATTTATATGTAGAAGTGCCCTTGGAATTGAATTCACCCATTCATGTGATCCCCACAAACGTTGTGATATCGGTGCCCTTGAAACCATCCAACGAAGAGCTGCAAGAACAATGACACAAAAATGTGGCGGGCATAGTACATCGTCACTGCTCTTACAAGGGATCTTGACCTAACAACTCTTGAGAGTCGATGCCGAGCACACCGTTTTAACCTTCAAACTTTAAAGTAGCTTGTCTAAAAATCAAACAGTATTTTCGGTTGACACACGCAATAGTCGGATACCAACCAGTGGGTTGACAACAAGCAATGGGCAATGAGGGTTAGGGGATTAGGTCGCAGGTTTGGTTCGCTAATTCCGTAAAGAAATAAGAAAAATAAACCGCAAATCACGCCCCGGAACTTGGTTATACAAAATGTAAAGTTTTCAAAAGTTTGTTAAAGTTTCATAAGTTGCCTGTAAGAGTAGCCATAAATTGCCTGTATAAGAGTAGCAGTATGCCAAAGGCCGCTCATTTTTTTGAAATAAATTCCTTTTGATTTGATTTGTAAGGTAAAGTTTTCTACTGGGGCAAATCTATCAGATGCTAATCTTTTGGTGCAAATAATTTCCAAGGCATGATTTTCGGTATATTTCCGTTATTTCTCAGTTAAAACCAAACCAAACATGACCTAAACCTCCTACCCAAACTGCCCATTGCTTGTTGCCAACCTACTGGTTGGTGACTGCCCATTGCGTGTGTCAACATATTGCTTAATATCTGGCTGCTTATTGTAAGCTGATTGTAAGTTAATTGTATAAGCATGTGTGCTCTCCTGTCCTCCAGCGTACCATGCGTCAAATAACCCATCATGAAATGCGTTGAGGCGAAAAGTGCTTGTTCACCCGCAGCCTTTTCAAGGTGCTACTATATCCAAGAAAAAAAAGAAAAAGAAAAATCGGAGTCATTCACCGGAGTTTTTCCCATTTCTTTCCAAATCCTGTAAAAATTGAAAACTAATGGGAAAACGCGGAAAAATGTTGAAAAGGAGCAATGTGAGCAGATTCAGCTCTTGTGAAAGGAATATTTCGACATTGGCTTAACATTATAGGCAGGCCAGGCGCGATAACAGTCAGGGTGTTCTCGTTGAAACGTTACTCCGCTGTGGGCATTCCTTTTTGTTTATTGTGTCCTTCTGCCATCTTTGCAGTCGTATTATGTTTGCAAGGAATGAAGAATAAAGAATGAATAAATAAAGAAGCGTTCTCTCTTTTCCTGAGCCACTTTGCTGTAGAATACTTTTCTCCACATTGTTTTTTGGTCCTGCAGCACCGAGATAAAACTGTCTCGAAGGCGAAGGATTGCTAGAATTGCTAACGATGCTAAAAATGCTACACAGGCCAAAAGCAGAACATGCTAGAACTAGAACAATAGAACTATAGAACAAGCTAAAAGTGCCAAATCTGCTTTCACATGTTGAAAGCAAGAACATGCAAAAGTTGCCAGAACATTCAAGCACTAGGACATGGTAGATCTGGAACAATAGAACTAGAACAAGTTAGAACTGCCAATGCTGTTAGAACTGCTTCACATGTTAAAAGCAAGAACATGCTGGAACATGCTGGAACATGCTAGAACACTCAAGCACTAGAACATGCTAGAACTATAGAACTAGAACTAGAATATGTTAGACCAAGAACATGTCCAAACGAGAACACCCTAGAACTAGAACAATAAAACTAGGACAAGCTAGAACGGCTAAAACTGCCTGAACTGCTTAACGTGTGAAATGCAAGAACATGCCAGAACTTGCTAGAACATTCAAGCACTAGAACACGAACTAGAACTGGAACATGCTAGAACTGGAACTAGAACTAGAGCATGCTAGAACAAGAGCTAAGAACTAGAACAGCTAACCATAACATGCTAAAACGCTTTTGGCATGCACATCAAAGAGCTACGATGACAATTTGGCGGCAGGATGCTAAACTCTCCTTCTCATCTCCTTTTCTCTCTTCGCCTGGTGGTCATGGATAATGGTAGGTATATACCTACTGACCGTACAACAACTGATGACGTGTAGGTACCTTTTGGCTGGGGTTTTTCCGAAGGGTTGCCCGTCCTTCCGACAGCATGTTCGAAATTCTATCGTCAATATTGAACGTTTGGCCATTTTTTGTTCCCAATGACCTCAGGTGATTTCCTTGAAGAAGAAAAATGCCATAGCCTGTCCTCAAGGCTAAAATTGAATTGTGGATTGTTGTCAAACTTCCACGCAAAAGCAGAACTAAAAATCCCAAGTTTTTCCCAGAGTTCCAGCCATCGGCGGTTAATCTTCGAACAATAGTATTTGTACTCGTAATTTGCAAATCGGTACCGCTTTCAAAATGAGCACCCTGTATTCACGTTTGGGATCTTTCGCTCTTCAAATCGGCAATCAGCTGTTTTCCAATTTTGGCAAATTGGGACAGCACTCAGCCTCCATAGAATAGCCCTCCCTACTACAGAATAGCCCATGGAGGCTGAGGGATAGCTTCCTTCCTCCTCGCAGCAGTTTTTTCGCCTTTTCTCGAGAGGAATACGTGAGTAATGCTGGTTCGTTCTGATTTTTTCCAATCAAATGGGCTTAGCTTTTCATATTTCTGATGACGAAAATAGGGGAAAATCAAATAGGCGCATGTTGTGTGGAAGCAAGGGCGTCATTTCGGGGGGACGGTGGAGGTAAAGACCCCATGCCGAGAAATACCTCAGCGGCTCGCTTGCCCCCATGGCACATTCTTTTGACTCGCACTTGTAGGGAATTTGGCCCCCCAGAACACAAATATTTTCACCCAAAATGAACCCCCAAATTTCTTTAGCTTCCTCGGACCCCCCTGGTTCGTCATCCTACTCCTTCCCTGAAAATAATCCACCCCTGTGAAAACCTGAGATGAAACCTTGCCAACAGACGCGGGTATGAATCCCGGAAATAAAAGTGTCCGTTTTCAGCAAAGCCGCGACTCAACACAATCATTTTCCTCATTCGTAAAACAGATGATCATAGAACAGCGCTGCCATCTCTCGAAACAACACTGAACTAATGGAGGTGACTCACTTCTTGCTCTAAACGTCCTGCCACCCCCATGAAAACCTGAGATGACGGCTCTGTTTGGACCGTCAAGCGTGTGCTGCTGCCGTGCTTCCTACACCGGCACATCACTTCCGTTTCAGCAATCAATTATTACCGGTTCGTTTTTTTATGCGTGTACAGTGGCGGCGGAATTAATGCACTCATACATGTAAAAATTGCGACTGTTCAGATTTTAGCTAAAACTCCATGCATGCTGCAGAAATTAAAGATCCCCTTACCGAGGTCAAAATCTGACATTCCATGAAGCTCTGTTGAAATCTGGCGGTTTAATTTCTACCACCGTGAAAAAGAAAGAAAAAAGTTTCAGAGGCAACAGTTAAATGGGCAAACACATGTATAAGTTCGTTAATGCCGCCTCCACTCTGCGAATACAGTCATTGCGGGCCGAGCATGATGAATAGAAAGGCGATATGCTGGCCTGGCGTTCCATTGCATATGCAATGTGTTAAAGCGTTCCTATTTAAGCTGCATGCATGCGTTGGAAATTCAATGATCCCGTGTCGTCTGTGAATGAAGGGAGAAAAACTGTTTCTGAAAGTTCTACGGACCCATTCTGATTTCAAATAAAAAATTAGAATTTTTACATGGTCAAAAAGTAAAAAAAATCTAAAAAACGATGTAAACAGTCTATTCCACCAGGCTAGATAAAACATAAAAAATAAACAGAACAAAAAATAAATTAAAACTAAATTTAAAAAAAATTAAAAAAAATCTCTTTTGGACTAACCACAGAAATTTTATTATCTCTGCTGCATCAAGGCTTACCTAGAATTGAGAAGACATTCCGATCCGAAGGATCAAATATTAAAGCCCACACTGTCTCCTTCTCCCAGTGATACCAGAGTGTGCGGCCAAGGTGTGTAAAAGAACCTTATTTACATGAACCCAAAAGAACCTTATGTGTAAAAGAACCTCTTATTTTACACACCTTGGTGCGGCGATAGTTTGGGATGCCGTTTTTATTTGTGGCTAATATCTGGGATAGAAATGTTTCAAAGACGAGCTATACCCTCAATTTTATACAGATGACTTTGCACATGATGACCATGCTTTGAATTTGCTTCGAAGACCACTCAAGTCAATCAAGATTAGGAGCATGCGCAACCCTGGTTTTGAACAAATCAGACCAAATAACCTCTTTTATTCGGTCTTTGCCAGAAAAATTGGGGGAAGGAATGGTCTGCAGTTATTGCAGTTGCCCGTGTTAGCAAACACCTCGGACAACCATATTTTTGGGTGTCGCCACGTTCAGGAGAGCAATAGCATTCTTCATTTAGGGACGTTTTTGGCAATAGATAGTTGATTAAAATTTGGGGTGTAATCCAAATCGAAAAAATGAAAAGTGCATCTTTTCGCTGGAAACTATAAAAAAAAACTATAGGCGGCAATGGCTGGCGTATAGCTGGTACTGAACTGTTTTGTCACATGTAATCTGTTGACTACCTTACCTTTGTTTTCTTTCAGATCCGGAGCGTGACGTCATCACCCTCAGGGCTTAGACCAGTGAAAGTGAACTTGGTGAAGAAATAAGATGAAGGACGATAACGCCTTCTTCTATGGACTCGAAACTTTGCAAAATTGGGTCGGACAACAACCTCGGACACAAATCTGCAACACTTCCCCCATTTCTGCAACTTCAAATTCACCTCGACACTCTCAATGCTGGAGATGTATTCTGCTGCTGCAACGAAATGTTCCAATCGCCGATGACGGCAAGCACAACTCCACCTCCTCCATAGCTTGACCTGTCGACCAACGAAATGAAGCGAAGTAACAGTTACTCTAAGCGTGACCCAAAACTACGCCTCAGCATCAAGGTAAGGACCAATGAACTGTGAAACATTAAGGGTCTACAGTTGTACACTATAAATCTGAGGTTTACGCTTTGAACACATTTCGAACGTTTTTTTTAACACGGGCCTGGACAACAGTGTTCCGTGCGGAACATTTTTGGGACACGTATGGTGTGTATCTATTTGGAACATCATTTTCTTGTCACAAATTTGGAGCAAAAACGGGATTTGGATCACTCTATGTGCTCCAAATCGCGTATGTGCTCCAAACTTGTAACAGGAAAATCGCATTAAGAACATATTAGGTGTTCCAAAAATCTTCCGAAAGGAACACTGCCATCTGAGCCCGTGTTAAAAAAGGTATTCCTAACTTGTTCCAAACGGAAACCTCAGATTTAGAGTGTACTATCGTTTAAAAACTGTTACACGCAGTTAGTTCGGGACAAATCATTCCATACAATCTTACCCATCATATTCGTTTGACCATAAATCCTTAAGCTTTTCGCATTAGAACGGTGTCTGCCAACCTTTTCCAACCATTTTCACCCCAAAATTCCCGCTTTTTGTATAATGGCGACGGATTTACACTTTCCATGCATGTAAAAATGGCAAATGATCAGATTTTAGCAAAAAATCCGTGCTGCAGAAATTAAAGATCTGCTTTTCCCACCGATTTCATAATCTGACAGCCTTCTAGAAAGCTTTGTTGCAATTCCTGGCACTTAAAGTTTTACCGCCTGCTGACAAAAACACATTGATATGAGAACTTTAGCTCAATTTACTCGATTTGATACGGGATTTCCATGCAAACAAAGTCATCAATCAATTATTAATTCCGTCACTGCTCCCTGTTTCTGTGACCATCGGTTGAAGGCCATTTTGCAGATGGGAAGGGCAAAAGGTGTTAATTTGAATCGCTGGATCTTAATTTTCTCGGGGAATTTTGGGACGAACATTTCATCCTGTGGTGGTGGTTTTGGCCAACTTAATGCTCGTCTACTTCGCAGCTCGCATGCTGATACAACAACCAAAAGTCATTTGACAACCCCAGAAAAGTGCATTGCTGTTTTGATGCAACTCTGGAAGCTTGGAGTGGAGTTTGTTCCGATTCAAGTGGATAACAGCTGCAGCAGGCAGCCTGCGCCCAAAAATAGCCCCACAAGAGAAGATTTAAAACTTGCAAATAGCAGGGGTTGTCAAGTGACTTTTAGGAAACCCTGTTTATGGCTACAGGAGCTTTGTAATTTCAACAGGATTTGACGCAACGTCATGCTTTAGTTTTGTAGCGGCGGAATTAATGTACTCATTCATGTGTTTTACCCATTTAACTGTTTCCTCCAGAACTTTTTTCTTTCTTTTTAATCTTATCAGGTGGTAGAAATTAAAGTGCCAGATTGCAACAAAGCTTTCCACAGGTGTCATATTTTGACCTCGCTTGTCAAAGAGGATCTTTAATTTTTGCTGCATGGAGTTTTTACGAAAATCTGAACAGTCGTAATTTTTTACATGTATGAGTACCTACAGTAATTCCGCCGACACTCTTCACTGAGTACCAAGATATTTTGCGGGTTAGGTAAGTAAATGTTGCAACTT
>JASGXE010001166.1:0-13189 GCA_030068105.1 Sinentomon sp. SZTP_YWyxl
GCTGCAACATTCTCAGTCTACGTTATCCTGGCGAAAAATATCTCAACAAATTGCGAATCGTTCCTGACCGTGGAATCCTCCAGGGCAACATGTGCATCATTAGGAAGACGCGCGCTATCCGGGCCAACATAGTTCCAATTTTCCTTTGCTGTCTGAAAACAATTTCTGTAAATAAAAGGGCTTCTCGTTTGGTAGAAAGAGACTAATCTAGGAACCAATACTGATTGTTCCAAATTAGGAATGAAACCGGCTGTTGTTTTGCAACGACGTGCTACGCCTTTTGATGGACAGACAGGACGTCCATGTAGGGCTTCAGAAACAGGGTCGCTGGTATATCTGTATAGCGTCTGGAAATTTAAGGGTCGTTAGCCCCAAATTAGCCTCAATTTGATGGCCGCAATATCTTTCAGATAATGTTTCCATGATTGCTGTGGGAACAGCAAGCAAAGAGATTTCAGCTTTTTAATAGAAGAGTCCTTTGTCCTCATGCTGACCGCAATTTGGCTTCCGGAAAAAACAGTCCTGTTTGTCCAGTCTCGGTCTCATCATGGATGGCATTTTTTTCGCAATTCTTGCTGTTTAACCCTTTTGGCGTGTACAGCGGCGAGAAAATTAATTCTACCACTTATGGTGGCTTTTCTCTCTCGAATTTTCGGGAAAATCTCAATCCCATCAAAATTGACATTGCAGCAATGAGTTGACGCATATTTCCGTGCAACAAAATCCGAATTCTTGATTCTGAAATCAACACAACTCCCAGTTTTCTTTGAAAGATCGAAAAACTGGCATGTACTTATGCACGAATAATTTTCTCGCCACTGTACAAGCGTCCATGCAAGCCTGTTAGCCATCACTTTATGGCAGTATTTTTGTAAAAAGTGATAAAATAAAGACACTGCTGGTTCGATTTTATTATGTACAGATCTTAACAGCCGGCGGTATGTGTTTTCCCGAGGGCTTTAGGCTGTCAGCCTGTGGCTGGCACTGTCGATTTCAACCAGGTATGTTCATATGGTAAATTATCGCAATTTTAAAAACGGCAAATTCAGCAAACCAATATCTGGTGTTTTTGAATTATTACTGCTGATTTTCGTAATAATCGATTGGAATATTCGTAATCGCTAGTCGCTACTCCTCATTCCATTTGAAGATATGAGCTAAGAAAGCTCCCAAGTGTGCTCAGAGTGAATTCAGAATTCTTTCAACAATGAAAACTCGGTCGAAAACTTCTTTCTCGACATAGAAATTAAAGTTTTTCTGTGTATTTAAATGGAAGAGTGTGAAGAATTCTCAGCTCATATCTTCAAGTGGAATGAGCCGTACGTATAGTCAATCGGTAAGACCAGAGCCATCGCCGTTTGCCAGTTGAAGTCAGCGTGCAAATTTATGCTCTTCAAATCCGTGTGGACGAGACTTTGGGAAAACGAGACTTACAGCGGAGAGATCATCACGAGGGTAACGCTAACTCCGAGCTGCGAGGTAAATTTTTTACATTGGAGCAGATGGCAAAAATTTACCTCGCTGCTCGGAGTTTGCGTTAACCCGTGATGATCTCTCCGCCGTTTGACATGATGTTTTGTCCTTTCTGATTTTCAAGAAGTGTTTTTTTTTTCAGTGAGTGCATCTCGACCGATCGTGAAACCTTTCGTCAGAATTTACATTACCAGCCAGAATCTTTGGCCGGAATTTTTGACTTAGGATTTTTAGAAATCAAGATTACACCAGTCGCGATTTCACGGGACGCTTATCGTCGTGAGTGTCAGCAAAAAACAAACCGTGACTGCCGGTCCGATGAATTCTATAGACTCCGACATTTCAAGACTATCCAAAACTGGCATATGTGCGTTGTGGTAATTACCAATTGACTGGGATGATACTCATGCGAGGCTTTCTGCTGTCATTCATTTTGACATTCAGGTTGTCTCTTTTTGAACTATGGCTACCTCATTTTCCAGAAAATGCAAATGCGTCTCATGATACACATGAAAAGCTGCATTGGAAATGTTGTGACATGAAAAGAACATCAATTCAAGAAAACCCAGATTCGTCCATATTCTGATTCTGATTACAAATTTGGATCAATGGCTCCGTAGACTGCATTGCCACCATCATGTTCTTGCAAAAACTTGGGGGCTGTCTTCTTCCCCACTGTGTTAACCTCCCAACCTACTATTCACGCCATGACCATAACTTTAAAATAAATCCTCTTCGCTTCCGGCGTGAGGTTGGGAAACATGCCTTCATAACGAGGACAGTGCGTGACTGGAATCTCCTCCCTTCGAGGATCTTTGAACAGCCTCTAAGCATTCCTATTCTGCAAAGACGCTTGTCAGCGCTGCCCTGATGTCATTAAATATACTTGAATAAGTTGATTTGAACTTTTCAACAGTGTCATAAAATTGTTCTGCTCTTGGATTTAAATTCATTCCGTATCTTTGATAGTTTTAATCTGACCATTGAGCGTTCTTCATTTTTTTTGTATTTCATTGTTTTTCAGTGTTCATTGATTCTGATATGAGGTGTACGCCTCTTAAAGAAATAAAGAATTCATTCATTCCCCGAGGTGGGCGAGGCGTCATTTTCGAGAAACCACACAGCTCGTGCCGGGGAACAAAGTCCACCTCAAGAGCACACTTTTTCGCATTCGTCGCAAAAATGTCCGGTGTTGTCAATTTCAAGTTGCGTCTCGGCAAACACTTACTTGCGATTTGGCCCCTCTTTTGAAGCAGCTTGCCAAGGTTTGCACGACCAACGGAAGCAATGCATGGCATTATCCTTTATAACGGATTTACCTGGTCACGGGATGATGCATCCCGAAAAAAAAACAAACGCAGATTGAGTGATTGGTCGGGTCATGAAAAGAAGTTGAAAGAAGTGGTGGTCTGTACATCATGCAAGTCTTTTTCCAATCAAATTCAACCCTTTTTGTCCAACTGGATTTGGCTGTCGATCACAATGGGGTGCTGTTAAGTTGAGTCACATGCATCGAATCGCAAAAATGGGTGGGTGCACTTCCCTGGTCACTTACCCATCTAAGAAAATGTATGTTGCCAACACGAATTGCAGCTGTTTGAGGATGTTCCGCATGAGATGACAATTGTGCTTCCTTTCATAATTTCCATTAGACCCAATCAAATATCCCTGGAAGTCCTGTTCATACGTTCAATGAACTTGTATGCCTGTGACATGCAAAAGGCGAAGGAGAACTTCCTGTTTTGCCTCAGCCTGGTTGTTCTATGGGCAAAATTGTTCGCCGTTTGGACGATTGTCCGTGTGGACGATTGTCCGTGTGGATGTTTGTCCGTGTGGACGTTTGTCCGGTTCGATGTTTGGTTCTTTGCCATTCTTTGGACAAAATTCCGTGTGGATGTTTGTCCGTGTGGACGTTTGTCCGGTTCGGTGCTTGGTAGTTTGGATAAAAATCCGTGTGGCGTTTTTTCCGTGTGGACGTTTGTCCGTGTGGCTGTTTGTCCGTGTGGATGTTAGTCCGTGTGGACGTTTGTCCGTGTGGACGTTTGTCCGTGTGGACGATTGTCCGTGTGGACGTTTGTCCGCGTCCCCGACAGAATGCGCCTGACGAGCTGCGGCGTTGGCGCACGTCAACAGCGGGCCAGGGAAATGTCGAGCGGCGTTTTTCGTACGTTTTTCGGCGTTTTTATCAGGCACAAGGGTCGTGAACCCAACGCATTCAACAAAACTGCTGCCATTTTAGCTGTGGAAAACAGCGCCAAACTAGGTATTGGAAAATGACTGGCCGCGAAAAAAAAGGAGAACTGACATGGTTGTTCACATCTGTACAGATAGTGCAAAGGAAGGATTACACTGCAGACGTCCAGTTGATTGCAACGTGAACCACTCTGTTCAGCAAAATCATTCAGCTTGCGTGTTGAATCTTAAGAAGGCCATGGATCGAGGAAATCTGGCGAATCATCAGTGTCGCAAAATAAAGTATCTTTAGTGTCCTAAACTCAAGAGGCAAAGGTCTAAACTCAAATTCACATTTTGATCTGAACTTTATCACAAATTCTTGAATTTCAGTTTGTCACATTCTTTGGTCTTGACTTCAGTTTCATCCGTTCACTTTCCAATCTGTCAACGTCGCATAATTTTAAACCAATCGTTTTCCTATATCTGTATTTAACGTAACTTTCTCAACCATATGCCTTCGCCAACCATTTCCTATATTTCAGTGGCATTCCATGTCCCATTTCACTTGATTGTTTATACACAATGTTCTCTATCTTTCCCCTTTCCCCTTTCCTGGATGAGAGATAAAGGAGCGATAAAGTTAGATGGTGCATTGAGTGATACGTCTACCTATGATGATTGGTATACCTTTTTTTTTTAAATTTGTGTCCATAAAAGGGAGCAGTAGAGAGAAGTGAGAGTGTGTGACAGAATGAGGCGAAGTTACAGAGGTGAAAGAGGATTTTGAGATCGTGAAAGAGGGAGATAAAGGAGACGAGGAAGGTTATATTGAGAGGAAGAGTGTGAAAGAGACGAGGAGAAAGAAGAGCGGGAAATATATAGCGTAATGAAGAGAGAAAGCGAGAGAGGGGAGTAAATGGTATAACAAACAGAGAGAGAGAGAGGGGGAGAATGGGGAGATGAATAGAGGAGAGAGAGGGGGATGTGGGGATGAAAGGAGGAGAGAGAGAATGAGATAGAGAGAAGAGAATGGCGTGATGAATTGAGAGCAGGCACAGAGAGGGATGAAGTGGCAGAGAGGGGCGAATAGATGTTAGGCAACTTAGGATTGTAGGTAAGGCGGTTAAAGTATTCGGGGAAGGGCGAGCTAATAACACAATGAAGGGTTTAGGGATGACGAGAGAATGAGACTTCAGAGGTGAGAGGGCAAATGCTGTCCGAAAACACGCACTGACAGGCAAATCAGAACAAATTTCCCTCCGTCTGCATTTCCATCTTTGTCTGAACTTTGACCTTGGTCGAAACATCGTCGTTTCATTTCAAGATAAAGACCATATTTTTGCCATATACCGTTCTCATCCCGCCCATTCTTATACTCTAAAGCGGAAATAAAAATTTACGCGACGTGCAATAGTAATAAATAAGGAAACTAGTTCGGAGCGGCAAGTATAAGATTGGAATATTTGCCAGCAGGACATGACGCAGGGTGTTCCCTGACAGAGGTCAGGAACGTGTTGTTCGAGTGTCCAGAAGAATATGAACCAAAACTTCAGCGTTGTGGGAACAATCTGGAATTTTTAGTTTTGTGATGGTGGCTTTCCTGCATAGACTTTCTGCTGGCTCACATCTGCACAATCCTGAGCTCAACATCGATTGATACAAGCAAAAATTGCGCACTGTGCCACTCTGAAAATCTACCCTTCTGCAAAAGTCATTATTTTTACAAATTAAATTGCGCAGATTCACATTTCATGGCCTTTGACCATCAAATGGTTCTGTATAAATCCAATGTTGTGCAACGCTTGGCAAAACCAAAGCTCATAGCCAAAGGCATAACTCCATTCCATGGTTCCGGCTATACAGTTCATTCCATTTGAAGATATAAACTGAGAATGCTTCTCACTTTTCCATTCAGACATTCTGTGAAACTTTGATTTCTGTGCCGAATCCCCATGCAGTTCTCTATCGGCTTTTCATTGTTGCAGGAATTCTGATCACCCTCTAAGCATACTTGAGAGCATTCTCAGCTCATATCTTCAAGTGGAATGATCTGTAGACACAACACCGAAACAATGCGTTTTATGTTTATTCTTTATCGATGCAGTGCCTTTTCAAATGGAGATCATGCGAAATAGAAATTGAAGTTTCGTCATTGCTGTTGAGAAAGACTTGAAAAAAGACTTGAAAAAAAGTCAATTCCATGTTCAGATGCACCTTCCTCAACGATGGAAAAGGAATACTGTTGTGTATTGAAATCAAATTTTCCAACAGAACAGAAAATGTTTATGCGTAGAAATCTGTTGGAAAATTTGATTTCAATGCACAATAACAGTATTCCTTTTCCATCGTTGAGGAAGGTGCATCTGAACATGGAATTGACTTTTTTCAAGCTCAGGGTTAGGGTTAGGGTTGGGGTTAGGGTTAGGGTTAGGGTTAGGGTTAGGGTTCCAGGGGAGGGGTTTGGGGGTTCGGGTTTCAGGGTCCGACGTTGTGCTGGGATATCTGTGGTTGGTCTTCGGAGTCGACTGTGGCCGGGGTAGGGTTTGACTGCAGGAGATTGTGCTGGGGTACCATTCAGCAGACATCAATCAGTCTTGTTGAGAGCAGGAAGGCTCCGAGCGATTCGTCCCTTTTCCTGATGCCTTTAAGCCCTGGGGGATCATGCGACAGCAAAACTGTCATGCTGAGTGGGACGCCTATCTGTTTCTTCATGATCTCCCTTTCCGTCAGATATTTGGTGCAGTGCAGGAGCACGTGTTCTGTTGTTTCAGGTGTGTTGCACGTAGCGCAGTTTGGGTCTACGTTCTGAAGAATTTGCGCGACTGAGGCACGTAGGCGTGTTTTGTTGTTCCTCAGCCTTCTCAATGCGAATTCTATCGCTGCCGGGGGGTCTCGCTTCTTTTTCCATGTCCGCGGATCGAAGTTGAGGGAGTGTAGCGACCTGCCTTTGGTTGAGGTGTCCCACCTGTCTTCCCAGTCTTTGAGTGTTGCTGAGTTTATTGCGCTGATAGCCTCCGATGCTGCAATTGAGGGAGCATATCGTATGAAGGGTTGTCTCGTGCCTTCCTTAGCCAGTTTGTCTGCTTCCTCGTTTCCCTGTATCCCAGAGTGGGCAGGGATCCATTGGATCGTGGCCGGTTTTCCTTGGGTAGACAGCATGTGACCAAGCTCGCGTATGGTCCTGATCAGCTGAGGCTCTCTGATCTTCCTTAGGGGGCGGCTCAGGAGTTTGACTGCCGATTTGGAGTCGGTCAGCACCAGAATTGGGCCGGCGGGAAGCAGAGAAGCCTTTTCCAAGGCCATCTTTATGGCATTTATCTCGGCCGTCAGAATCCCGGAGTGGTCTGTGATTCTCTGTGCCTCACCAATTCCAGTCGGCTGGACGAAGATAGCTGAGGCAGCGCGTTCTGTTTGGGGGTCCCTTGAGCCATCGGTGAATATCATTGTGTGCGCTGGGTACTTGCAGTGAAGGTAGTGTTCGGTCAGTGCTCGTAACTGTTGAGGGTGTGAGTCCGCTTTTGCTGTGAGACCGGGAATATCTGTTAGGCATTCTAATGCCTCCTCTGCCCAGGGGGGGCGGTTCGCAGGACTCTGTCTGAGTGACCATGTTCCCCAGGAAGGGTGTTATCCTTGTGACTTCAGCTTGCAGGTTGGAACAGGATTCCGCCAGTTTTTGAGCCATCTTCTTAAAACAGCGTTGTGGGGCCCTTCTACCCGGGTTGCATTGAGTGGGCAGGGTTCCATGGAGCTTTTGTCGGACTTTCAATTTAGCTTCCTGAGCTCTCCATCGAAGATCATGTGGAGACTTTCGGACATTTTCAGGCTAATTTTTGGCGTAACACCAATGAATTCATGTCCCTTTTCATTCTCGCACTTTTTTGATTGTTGCTGTAGCCAATGGGATAAGGGGGATTTTGTTTCACCAATATAAAAAATTGGTCAGTTGGTGCACGGACTTTTGTAGACTGAATCTCCAGTGGTGAGTCCGATCCTCATGGCTCAGTGGTTAATTACGTGAATTGTGACTTCAATCAACATATCCTGGCTTTATGATTTTTTTTAAAGGGGATCACCGCTGATCCTCTGCCGATGTGTTCGAAGGACAGAGTCCAGAGTTACAAAATAATATCCAACACCAATGGACCAACGCAAATGAGCCGATCAGTGCACCAGGCAGGTGGTCCCTGAAAACCGGACAGCCGGACAGGACCGCCGGACCGACCCGGACGGGTTAGGTTAGATTAGGTTAGAATAGACTATCCTAACCTAATCTAACCTAACCTAACCCGTCTGGGTCAGTCCGGAAGTCCTGTCCGGTTTTCAGGGACCACCCACCAAGCACCACGTCGAGATATTTTTAAAGCAGTTTGCAGAATTTGTTCAAATGGGCATTGCTCAAAAAGTCAGCGCATTGGCTTACAAATATGGTGCAGGTACAAAAATCAGTCTATGCGGATATTTTGCCAGCGGGCAATTATCATATCAGTACTCAGTAGGTACCATTGTTGATTTTTTATAAAATATTAAAAAGAAATTAAAAAGTCAAAAAGCACAGGTCATGCCACAGTCCACAGAAAAAGAAGCATGCATTGTGAAATGATCACTCAGGCCTGCAATGGGGCAAATGGACAAAAGGCTGGATTTCGGAAAGTGAAAAATTAAATAAATTGTGGTACCCACCTGCGGGATATGGAGATCCTTGGGGTGGGGAACAAAATTTACTACCTGTTGAAGGGAGAATCTGTCAATCAAGTGTTGAAGTGCATCCAGAAAAATTTCCAGGGTAGAGACATCAAGATTGAAATCTACAAGAACAAAGGCCGGGTTACCCAGACGCTGGCCATTTGACACAAAAATGAATGGCAGAAAGTCACTCCACATGCATCTCAACGAAGCAATTCGGTGATAGGTGTTGTGGGCGATAAATAAATACCTACAATGGATTGGATATGAAGACTCAAGGGCTTTTAACATCAGCTCATAAGTTTTGTGACAAACAATTTTTGGCAACAAGCAAGATCAAATGCCAAGCAAATTCCACCACGAAGCTGAGAACGGTCTCGGCGAAAGATGGAATCGGTAACTGTTTGATAAAATATCACTTTCTGAGCAGGATTCATCAAGCCACGTTTCAGTTAGCGCAATGCAATCGGGCTTCACCGAATCAAAGACTGGCCTGAGAGCATGGTGTTTAGTAAGAATGCTGTGAACATTGCAGAGTAACAATGAGAATGGAAATTTAAGATATTGAGTGGCAGGACATGCCTCAAATGCATTTGGACAGTTGGGCACA
This sequence comes from Sinentomon sp. SZTP_YWyxl, assembly GCA_030068105.1. Lineage (NCBI taxonomy): Eukaryota > Metazoa > Arthropoda > Protura > Sinentomata > Sinentomidae > Sinentomon > Sinentomon sp. SZTP_YWyxl. The sequence continues at coordinate 8,942 of JASGXE010001166.1, forward strand.
GTCACAGTCATACCTAACCTAAAAAATTATTTATGGACTCTGCAATTTTGAAGCGACATTTGCTGCCCCTCTCTCAGAGCAATGCAGGCCATCGTGGGAAATTGAGGAGGCCTGCATTTCCCTCCAGTTCAAGAAGTTAACATTCACCAAGTTCCTATAGTAGGCCCCTAAGCCAGGAGCATATCATTCAAGGTAGTTATAATTCTTGACAGCTCAAGGTTACCTGGTTGTGGAGGAACAGAGCCGACATTAATTTCCAAAGCAATATTTGGATATGTGAGGCCAACTTTTTCATTCAAGTCTCCGGTCAACCTGGTGAAGGCAGGGAAAACGTCGGCAACAGGATAATGCCGTACGTCCACCTTACCAATTGCCAAGTTGATCAGAATCCTGTCTCCTCCAGACAGGCAACCCAAGCACCTTAGTAAGAGTGGATATTCCCAGGAACAGTGAGTTCACCTCGCCACCCCGAGAACTGTGCACACCTGATTCTCGCAAAATTCGGAAATAGGCGTCTCAGGACTGAGTTACCAAGGTTTATGATGGCTGCACGACTGCTGTCACCAACGCAGGTGGCATCAGCCGAAGTTCACGCAGCCATGTCCACGTCAGCGGTTGTTCCAGCTCGTTTTGTAGCAAGCTGTGTCACATCACCATCAACAATCCCAAATGCTGGATTATTCGCTGCAGTGGGTGTTGGAAGGGAGGTTGATCGTAGAGCGGCAATGGCAGCCTCCAGCTGCACTATCCTACTTTGCAAACCCTTGATTTCCGCCGAGAACCTGCAAACTTTGCAAACGAAAGCAAGCTCATCCCGTTTTCTCCTCCGTTGTGTTCACAAATATCAGGGTTGCCACTGGCTTGGCCTCATTGCTGAGTTCCTCGTTTCAGTGCAATTTCATCTTGAAACAGAGGGGTACTGAGGGGGACAAGGTAGTGTGATCTGGCTGGTGGTATTTCCCAGTCAGTTTGGTCCTATTACCTAGGTAGGTACGTGGGTCGGTAAATGAGTTTTGCAAGTTGGCCCAGAGCTTGGCTGGTGTTCACCCGATTTCAGTGATTTTCTGGTCACTTGTGACGCCAACCCTTTTTGACTAATGCTCCAAAGGGAAAGTGAATCAGCCTCCGTGACACTTAGATACAGGAATTTAAAAAAGTTCCAGTTTTTACTCTGCCGAAAAAGTATGGTTGATCTTAAAGAGGATCGACAATTTCAATTGTTCATTCAGATGTTTCCACAAGAATACGCCACCAAAATTCAGACCACATTAGTAGTTGTTCACAGGGATCAGTGACCCCTGTTTGCAGCTGCCGGTTGGTGGTTTCAACAATCTCAAAGTGGTACAGGGTGTTTCAAAGACAACCCTTGTTATGGAGTGAAAACATCACCCACGAACGGAACAGAATATCGACGGTGCAAGAAAGTGGTACCACAAAGTGAGAGCGCACCTGCTGGCGATTTTGCCTCCAATAAGTACCTATTCTGTGGCACAGTTTCTAATCTACCTTGATTACAGAAGACTCAGGAAACTTTCAATCAAATGATTTCTCAGGCAAACTGTCCAAACGCCATTGAGCAGACAGGTAAATCAACAAGTTCATGCGCAAAGAAAACGTGAAATTATTCAACTGTGGCTATTCAAAATTATCAACAGAGAATAAACAAAGGTGATGAAACTTATTTTTGCTGATGGACAAACTTCTGCAAGGAATTGACACAGTGTGAATGGATGAAGATGCGCATCACCAAACGGTTTTTCCGTATCAACTCCTTCCTAGTATGTGCATTTTCGACATGGATTTCGATGCTAGTTGGGCTGGAGTTAGTTGGCATCCTTCACAAACATCATGCAATCACATGACTGGACCAAATTGGGTCACACATGACAAATGTCTTCTCAAACCCCACCAAAATGAGTCCATGTGGCTGTCACATTCCGAGGAGCGTAGTCGTTGACGGAGTCCATCATCACAAAGTGAAGAAAATGGGGATGCCATACAGGAGAAAAAAGTTGTTCTTGGCGCCCATTCTTAAGGTACATGTGGGCATGCACCGCTCCACTTTTGACCTTTTCCGAAAATTCAAAAGAGCATGGCAGGCAGGGATGCAATTCTTCGGGTAAAACACTTTGCAAAATCAGCCAATTCAGATGACAAAAGTAACTCATTTCGTAAGACCACAGTTTTCCAGATACTCACACAAGATGGCTGAAAATTTGCAATAATCTTCTGAAAGAACACATCTTTTGATTTTTGGAAGTACACTTAATGTAAATCGTTCCGTTTCAAATTTTGGGGCCAACTTGCAAAACTCATTTACCGACCTTCGTAATGTGCCCAGATAGGTTTTTTTGTGATTGCTTGCAAGATGTTTTTCTCATCTATTTTCATTGAACATTTATTAGATCTGTTCTGCGCAAGCTCCATTTTTCCCCAATGTAGCAATCATAAGGTTAGGCACTAGGCAGGTGCTTTGTTCCACCCCATTGTGGGAATGTGTATGTTGGTTCATGATTTTTTTGCAGTGTAGTCAACCTTATGAGTTATTTTTTCCTTTTCCGATATTCATGGCATGTGAATTTTGCCGAGGTAACATGCACCACGCATAATTCGACTTGAAAAATGTGATACCTCACTAATTGCCTACTGGCTGTTGACATCATCTGTGGTTGATTTTCCGACAAAATCTCCCTCTGGTCAACCTCTCCAAATGGGTTCCTGGTCAACCTCTCCAAATGGGTTCATTCTTAACAATTATTCTTGTTGGTTTGCTGGCTACCCCTTTTTTAACATTCTCCATTGGTGTTGATTTTGTCTCCGACGAGGTCATTTTGTTGTCCAAACGTTATTGGTTTTACTATGATGGGGTTGCTTTGCTGGCCAAACATTTGACTTGCGCTTTGCCTTTTCGCCTTCACTGCCATGGATTTGGCATTTTTGTGAGTACGAAGTGGGGGGGGGGCAGTAAACAAAACAAAAAAAAAACTTCCCAGCATCTGCAAATGAGCAGAGATGCCTGAAGAAGCGAAGTTCACCCAATCTGAATATCTGTCACACTGGATTCATTCAGTTGTCGGATTAGGTAGCTGTAGTTTTATTTGTTTTGCAAGCCGCTGCCCTTTTGAGGCTAAACATCTGTCACAATGGATTCATTAAGTTGTCGGATTCGCTTTAATTTTCTTCGTCTGATTGTTTTCTGAAAACCTGCCAAAAATTTTCTGAAGCAGCCAAAAAAACAAATCGTGTCTTATATCTTCCTATTTTGGGCCACCTTTGCAGGGTGTTCCGAAAACATTTCGACAAAATTCGTGGATATGTTCCTGATGGCAAAACAAATCGAAATTCAGTAGTAAAAAATTTGCTCCGGGCCCACATTTCCATGTTATACCTCCAAAAGCCCCCTAAAATGGAACCATTTGGGGTGTTCATGGGGGAGGTAAGGTTTCATCATAGAACTGTCAAATTTTCAGGACAGGTTCTATGTATCGAGTAAAACATAAAATATTCAGTGACAAAAAGAACCTGAAAACCAGCCCCCCCCCCAAAATTTAAAAAAAGCCCAATTTATGGTGGTTTTGTCTTAACTGAGATATCAAAAGAGTGGGGCGCCATACAAAAATGGAGTTACCTCCATACCCTCTTTCTATGAGACTTGCCCTCATGACCAGGCTCACGAAAAATGGCCTAGCTTAAAAATGTCAGTTGGCATTTTTGAGCTGACAAATGGGTCATATTTTGCCAATCATTAGTCAGGAAAAGAAGTTGGTTGCTTTCATTTGGTTAGCTTTTTGGAAAGTGATTTTTGTGGGCCAAGTCATGAGGGCAAGTCTCACAGAAGGATGATATGGAGGTAAACCACTGCTTTCGCTTGGTCCATTCATGGTCACCCTTTTCAGTCTGTGGCATAACTGAGTTCCCCAATGGTCGTTCCCCAATGGTCATCAGGAATTCTCGGCCTGATTGTGCAATTTGGTAAAGTCTATAAGAAGTCGGGCCCAGTAAATGTCACTGAGAAGAATCATGAGCCACAAATAATGAACTCCAAAGACAAGACAAGACGTAAGGTATGATGCCTTCTTTTCGGCAAAAACCCACAACCTAAAATTTACTCTCGAATAAAAAGAAAAAAACACAATAATTGAGAAAAAAAAAACACATTTCACTCACTCACAAAACCCCAGCGCAACACAAAATTACCTACCTACATTATAGAAATACCTAACTAACCACTATCTAGCCCAACTCAAA
>JASGXE010001178.1:0-16930 GCA_030068105.1 Sinentomon sp. SZTP_YWyxl
TGCACACCCTGTATATCTTTGAGATATCTTTAAGAATGTCGATATCCTCTTCCATTGCCTCCTCAATTTTCTCTTTAAAATTCATCGTTCAGCATGGATAATGATGCATGCTTAACGAAGCCCTGGAAGCTTTTTAGCATGAAAGATGCAAGGATATGAGCCCCACCCAGAGAATGATACCCAACCTCAGTCACTTCTTTATGTTGAGCCACTGCAGAAATGCATCTCAAGGTCGGATGGGACATTTGCAAAAGCAGTTTCAATAAGCATGAAAAATTTGCTGTTCAAAATTTTACCTCCCCAATTTGCCAGGTTGTGGAAGCACAAGAGCATCATCTCATCTCAGGGTAGCCCAAAAGTCTGTGCCATAAGCAAAATGTAATTTTGCAGTTTTTATCAAATTTTGTGATCTAAAACGTTTTAGCTCCGACCACGCTTGTCAAGACTCAGTCGGAATAACATGTGCATATTCGGGGATGCCCAAAGTCTTTTGCCATATCAAAAAACTAAATTGGCTGTTTTTATCAAATTTCGTGATTTGTGACTTTTTCTAGCTCCCACCACGGATGACACCACTTTATTCGGTGCTGAAATCCACACTAAATAATTCTCTCCTGTCAGGTGGGTGTGATAAAGACGGACATCCCATTTAAATAGCATGTGGAGGCAGGGGGGTAGATTTTAGGACAGACAGGAGAGATTTGGACACGACGCAGGAGAGGACAATCGAGCAGAGGAAGATTCGGCGTATCACCCAAAGCGCCGCATGCAAACTGCTGCAAAATCCCACTCTTCGGGAACGTCGCTCTTAGTTAAAAACTGTTCGCATTTGAAAATTTCTGGACGGATACGGATAATTTTGGTGTTGAAAGAGAGCCAACAGAACGCAGATTCCATTTCATGAAGAAATTTCAACATTTTCATTTGTGAAATTTCGAAAACGTTTCCGAGATTTCAAAGCCCGTTTCCGAGACATTCAAAAATTCCGCCCTTTAGTTTTCAAAATGGACAGCAGCACAAAATTTTCCGTTGCAACATGGGATCGACCTGCTGCAAAGTTGTGCACCATTTTCTAGCCCGTCCTTTGACACCAAAATCATCAAAATCCGTGGCCATCTGGCCCACCATTTTACCTTTCACAACAGCCGGTGAATGTGACTCATTGATTTCCCGAGCGCAAACTCACCATCTCTCTGGAATGTCAAGGGAGAGGAATCCGTTCGCCCCTGAGTGGTTCCAGTAGTGCTCTCCCTGGAAACTCTGGGGAGGCTCGGCAGTATGCCCGCTCGAAATGACGCTCTTCGGGTAATGTAAACGGCACGTTTCGCTAGTCTGTCGAAAGAGCGCTAAAACGTTGATGGCAAAATTTGATGTGACATTAACCGGCTGCTGTGATGCAAGTGCTTGAAATTGTGGTCATTTTGGGAAATCCATTGGGAAGATCTTTGTTGAAAAATGTCTGTGTCCCAACACAAAAATGTCGTCTGTGTCCCAACACAAAAATGTCCCAAAATCATTTCGTTTCATTTTTGTTGTGTTCAAAACATTTCCGTGTTTTGCGGCCTCTTTAGCACCATTTCAAACCTCAAAAATCGTTGTGAAGTTCCCCCCGTTGGTTTCGAACACGATGCCCGAACGAGAGATGCGAATTCTGCCACTAAACAAACGAGGCTTCTGCGATCCGCCAAGTTTAATTCAGCGTGGTCTTTATCCTGCGTGAGCTGTGTGCTCTGTTCGTCAAGTTGGTCGGAAATTATTTGCCTGTCGGTCGAGTTGTTTCCCCTTTTCCGAAACTTTTTTTTATTTGTTACGCGTTTGCGAGAGCTGCACAGTGGGTGTCCAGGAGCAGTGCCCCGGCGAGAGGTTCAGGGTGCGGACTCTCCAAAAAGTTGGAGCGTTTTGACAAAATCGGGTTCCCCACATGAAATCATGAGAAATAAAAAGTCACATTTCTCCTTTTTTTTGTTTAAAATTTTTGGAAATCAAGAGTTCGCATGTAAACAGAAACGTCGCAACAGAAGTTCGAAGCGCAGGACTGCGCAACTTCTTCTGGCCGAGAACGTCACAATATCGTGCATGCTGAGCCTCGTTTTGTTTTTGCGTCAAGAGGCAGAAAACAGGCTGACCGGGCATCGATTGTGGAGCAATCTGGCCTTCATGCATTGCTTTGCATTGGTCAGCCGACGGGCTTTACTGGTTTCTGATAAAGTCTTGACATCCGATGTTAGAGCTAGAAAAAGGCTCAGATCACAAAATATGACAAAAATGGCAAATTTACGTTTTTACTATGGCCAAAGACTTTTCTACCCTGTATGAGTTGTTTGCAAGTGGCACCTGGTTGACTTGCCATGAAACCTGGATGACATGGCTCGATTCCACTTCCACTAAAGAAGCACCGATTCCACTTCCACTAAAGAAGCACCTACATGTCAACATGTGCAAGCTATGTTTTACTGCATGTTGAGCTCTGCATTTTTCTCACCTTATTGCTTCGTTTTATATGATAATGAAATTTTCTTCAAAATTGTTGAAAGTCATGCAATCCGTTTCTTAACTTGAAGTTACTTTGCTTAAAAACAAAACACTGCATTGAATAAAGACCACCAGTAAATAGTTTATGATGCCCTTGCTTTTTATTTCTGATTCCGAGATCCAGCAAAAGTTCATTTAGATTCAAAATCGCATTTGAACTGCAACTGATCCTGTTGTTTTGGCCATTTTTCTGGTTTATGGCACAAGCAGAAATGCAAGCTGTATCCCATCAGAACTCCAGGATGCATTCAGTGTTCATCTGGTCTGATATCTCACAGTTCGTATTGGATCTGATTCTTTATCATCGTCAGTCACTGCACTTCGCAAGAAGGCATAGGTATCTGAATACAATGATCAGTGTTCTGTTTTCAGGAAATTCATCACGAAGAAATAAGGAAAAGGTTTCCAGTTGCTGTTAACGGCACAAAATTCAATTCAATGATGAAAGTCTCACATGTTTTATTTTGTCATGCTGCAAAACTTTTCAATTTGTCCAACACCAAAAGATGTCTGGAACACAGTGTGCAGTGAATTTCTCATCAGTTTGCAAAAGGACAAGTCCAATAGGAGGGTTTTTGTAAAAATTCCGCCTTGCCCTTGCTCGCACGAATTTCGCCCTTTTTAACATTTCCACCTTAACAGGTGCCTAAGCTCACGGGAGTGCAACCATGTCGGACCATCAGCGATCAAGCAATTATTTATCACATCTCTCGATGTTGAACAAAATGTGAGAGATGGCACAAAACCTGGAAAGCTTGTGCTCATTGAGCCAAAGCATTGTGATGGAGAAAGGGAAAATGACAGCCAGCCATACATTGATCAAGGTTGAAAACGTGATCGATATCCCATCTTTATCCTGAAAGAAACGAGAGAGAGAGTGAGAAAGAGGAAAATGATGGGGATAATATGAGGTGCATGGCAAAACATAGTTTGTCTAGCGTGTGAAAATGGCTTGGGTATTTTCACAGATTATGACTAAAATTCTGCTCTCTATTCTCTTGGCATGGTCAAAGGGAAGCTTGTGGTTTATTCCTGATTTTCCATTTTCACTGGCGAAGGCGAAAGTGCAGTTGACATCAGAAGTGAAGGTGGTTGGGGTGAGATGCTCTTGCCGATTGCACCATTGGGAGGTGTAAACACTTGAAAGGCAGGATGGCCACAAAAGACTCACTGCAGCATCCACCTATCATCAACCAGTGGGAAGAGGTTCTCCCGAATTGAGCACCTGGGGGCATGATAGAGATCAATGGTGGAGGACTTCGCAGAGCTATCGGGGATACCAACCAAGCCTGTGCACCGGAATTTAAGCAAACACCTTCAAAATGATGCAGTCAGTAGTACCAGATGGGTGAATGCTGACGAATGAAAAAAAATCAATCGTGGATGGATCAGTAATACCCTATTTCCACACAATTTTAATGCTCATTAAGTGCGCGAATATCATTAAATTCTCTCAGTGGAAACACTTTCGTCATTAAGTAGGTTCTTAATGATCATTAACTTTTTGGGCTTAATGATCATTAAGTGCGGTGTGTGGAAACAGGAAATCCGAATCTCATTAGCCTAATGATCATGGGAAGCTCATTAACTTTAATTATTTTCAGATAATAATTAAGTACTTCCCTTCCTCATTAGCGTTGACTAGTTGAGCTTCAGTGTCCTGTGCAGCTGTGTTTTGCTGCATATTCACATTTCCCATGCCATGCCACTTCAGTTGAGCCAGAGAAAGGAGAGGTCGATGATCCTAATCTCACATATTTTAATCATAAAAAATTTCAATTCCAACGGGCTTTTTCACTGCTCATTTCCTTAACTTGTTTTTCCTTTGTTTTTGATGCTTCATTTGTTACAAATTTGTTTTAGTCTTTATTTTGGTGCCGTTTTTGGCATGGGCCCACGGTGCCACTGGTTCCGCGGATACGGTAGCCACCTACGCCACTGTAACAGGCATTGGAAATCAAACTGATCACAGCAGTGGAAACTAGAACGACATCTCAAGGTGCTCACAAGCAGACTGGCAGAAAGTCGTTATGGTCCCTGGAGCAAAAAAAAATTTAAAACAGGCAGCGACGGTTCTAGACTTTGGATTTAAGTGAGGCTCGTAATGAGGTCCGGGCGCAGCCCGGCGGGGGGTCTGGGGGGCGGAGCCCCCCAGCGAGCGGGGTCTGGGGCGGAGCCCCAGCGGGGATCCAAGGGGCAGAGCCCCTGGCGGGGGGTCTGGGGGGCGGAGCCCCCAGAAGCTGAAGAAATTTTGAAATTTTAGGGTTCATTTTGGTGGTAAAATAGGTGTTCCGAAGGCATATTACCACCGGGGCGAGGCATGTTCGTACAACATGTGAGAGAGGGGCAAACGAGTAGCTGTGATACATTTCTCAGCTGAGAGCCTCCCGAAATTACGTTTCTGCTTGAATTTCTTAAATCCCCCATGATTAAGCCTTTTTTGCCTTTCGGTTGATATAGTTACATACACCGCATTGGGAAGCAAAATTAACAATTATTTGCATCGTAAAAAGTTTGCATTTCCGTGCAGAGTCTTATTCAGCCCTTCACAAAGTCAGAAAAACAGAAGTGCAAAATGCGAATGTGAGACACCGATGCAAAAATCCTGCCAGAAGGTCACAATCAAAAACTGAAAAAACTTACTGCAGGTGTGGCAAGAAATTGTCTTCAAAGTATCAGATCCTAACGTCGATTTTTCATGATGGCAAATTCGTTTACAGCTGTTTCAGGATTTTGAAGAATGTCAAAGCTGTGCTCCTTTTCTATGGATATGGTTGCCAAATCAGATAGCATGGACTGGTTCATGGTAGATCGTATTTTTTTTATTATTTTTTTTACCCTTTATTTCTGCCACATCCAATTTTTTGAAAAAAAAAAAGAAATCACGAAAACCAACACGCGGAAGCACGCACGACGCACAGCATTGGATGTATTTTCAGCACTTTCACTGTTTCTGACACATTTTCATTCGCGCAACTAGGAACTCTCATTTCTGGTTCTGATTGTGTTCTCTGATCCTGTCTAGTACGTACTCGGGCGCTTGAAACTGATCACTTTACTTCAACAATGCAGTCAGCCAACGCACAACGGAATGGGAATATGCAGGATGCACAGAAGCGGTACGGAGGAGATCCGAGTGCCAAATCCTTGCTTCAAGATAAAACGAGCGCAAATGAGTCAAATGTCAAAGGCCTCCAATAATTCCTCATTCATATTAATCGGTATATTCATGAGATGGTTGGGTTGATGGTCTTCCTGGGTTGGTGATATGCACGGGTGGGAGAGACGCACTGGAAAACACCGATGATGATTTTGTCTGCAACCAATCTGTCCACTCGAAGTTGAGCTGAAAGGTCAACCGCGGTCATTGAGCTTGGGCTTTTATATCGTTTCCCACGGATTGCTTGCATTGCTGGGGTCGATCCAATGACACAGGCCACTGTTTGTATTCATGTCTCCACCCAACTGGTTTAGCATTGCGGTTTCGCTTTGAGCAACCAACATCGGTTGGGTCATGGGTGGGCATGCTCGGAGTGTGCTCAAAGAAGGAAAGACTTTCACTGCCACGCCTCACCACACCACAGCGCTAACTGGCTCAAGCCCTCTCCGTATACAGCAGAAAAAGACCTGCACCAGCTCCTCAGCCGGACGCCAAGACCACACGAGATGGGATGTATCGCATCATGGATATTCCCATCCAAAGCAAATAACGCTCCAGAATCCAGTCCAAACAAATCCAACCCCCAAATGCTCGACATGCAAGCAATTGACTTTTCCTTTTTTTTCTTGGAATTTCGAACCCAATTCGCAAGAGTTCTCAGGGACTTTTGTGAAAAAAATTGGGAATTTTTTAAAAAAATTTGTGAGGCTTCGAAATTCCAAAGAAAAAAAAAGAAAAAAGTCAATTGCTTGCATGTCGAGCATTTGGGGGTTGGATTGTTTGGACTGGATTCGGGAGCGTTATTGCTTTGGATGGGAATATCCATGATGCGATACATCCCATCTCGTGTGGTCTTGGCATCCGGCTGAGAAGCTGGTGCAGGTCTTTTTCTGCTGTATACGGAGAGAGGCTTGAGCCAGTTGGCGCTGTGGTGTGGTGAGGCGTGGCAGTGAAAGTCTTACCTTCTTTGAACACACTCCGAGCATGCCCACCCATGACCCAACCGATGTTGGTTGCTCAAAGCGAAACCGCAATGCTTGACCAGTTGGGTGGAGACATGATTACAAACAGTGGCCTGTGTCATTGGATCGACCCCAGCAATGCAAGCAAATCCGTGGGAAACGATATAAAAGCCCAAGCTCAATGACCGCGGTTGACTTTCAGCTCAACTTCGAGTGGACAGATGGTTGCAGACAAAATCATCATCGGTTTTTCCAGTGCGTCTCTCCCACCCGTGCATATCACCAACCCAGGAAGACCATCAACCCAACCATCTCATGAATATAGCTATGAATACGAATGAGGAATTATTGGCGGCTTTTGACTTTTGACTCTTTTGCGCTCGTTTATCTTGAAGCAAGGATTTGGTACTCGGATCTCCTCCGTACCGCTTCTGGGCATCCATGCATTCCCATTCCGTTGTGCGTTGGTTGATTGCATTGTTGAAGTAAAGTGATCAGTTTCAAGTGCCCGAATGCGAACTGGACAGGATCAGAGAACACAATCAGAACCAGAAATGAGAGTCCCGAGTTGCGCTTGCGCGAATGAAAATGTGGCAGAAACAGTGAAAGTGCTGAAAATACATCCAATGCTGTGCGTCGTGCGTGCTTCCGCGTGTTGGTTTTCGTGATTTCTTTTTTTTTCAAAAAAATTGGATGTGGCAGAAATAAAGGGTAAAAAAAATAAATAAAAAAAAATACGATCTACCATGAACCAGTCCATGCTATCTGATTTGGCAACCATATCCATAGAAAAGGAGCACAGCTTTGACATTCTTCAAAATCCTGAAACAGCTGTAAACGAATTTGCCATCATGAAAAATCGACGTTAGGATCTGATACTTTGAAGACAATTTCTTGCCACACCTGCAGTAAGTTTTTCAGTTTTTGATTGTGACCTTCTGGCAGGATTTTTGCATCGGTGTCTCACATTCGCATTTTGCACTTCTGTTTTTCTGACTTTGTGAAGGGCTGAATAAGACTCTGCACGGAAATGCAAACCTTTTTACGATGCAAATAATTGTTAATTTTGCTTCCCAATGCGGTGTATGTAACTATATCAACCGAAAGGCAAAAAAAGGCTTAATCATGGGGGATTTAAGAAATTCAAGCAGAAACGTAATTTCGGGAGGCTCTCAGCTGAGAAATGTATCACAGCTACTCGTTTGCCCCTCTCTGACATGTTGTACGAACATGCCTCGCCCCGGTGGTAAATATGCCTTCGGAACACCTATTTTACACCAAAATGAACCCTAAAATTTCAAAATTTCTTCAGCTTCTGGGGGGCTCCGCCCCCCCGCCAGGGGCTCTGCCCCTTGGAACCCGCTGGGGCTCCGCCCCAGACCCCGCTCGCTGGGGGGCTCCGCCCCCCAGACCCCCCGCCGGGCTGCGCCCGGACCTCATTACGAGCCTCATTAAATCCAAAGTCTAGAACCGTCGCTGCCTGTTTTAAATTTTTTTTTTGCTCCAGGGACCATAACTACTTTCTGCCAGTCTGCTTGTGAGCACCTTGACATGTCGTTCTGGTTTCCACTGCTGTGATCAGTTTGATTTCCAATGCCTGTTTACAGTGGCGTAGGTGGCTACGTATCCGCGGAACCAGTGGCACCGTGGGCCCATGCCAAAAACGGCACCAAAAATAAAGACTAAAACAAATTTTGTAACAAATGAAGCATCAAAAAACAAGGAAAACAAGTTAAGGAAATGAGCAGTGAAAAAGCCGTTGGAATTGAAATTTTTATGATTAAAAATATGTGAGATTAGGATCATCGACCTCTCTCCTTTCTCTGGCTCAACTGAAGTGGCATGGCAGGAAATGTGAATATGCAGCAAAACAACAGCTGCACAGGACACTGAAGCTCAACTAGTCAACGCTAATGAGGAAGGGAAAGTACTTAATTATTATCTGAAAATAATTAAAGTTAATGAGCTTCCCAATGATCATTAGGCTAATGAGATTCGGATTCCTGTTTCCACACACCGCACTTAATGATCATTAAGCCCCAAAAAGTTAATGATCATTAAGAACCTACTTAATGACGAAAGTGTTTCCACTGAGAGAAGTTAATGATATTCGCGCACTTAATGAGCATTAAATATTGTGTGGAAATAGGGTATTACTGATCCATCCACGATTGATTTTTTTTCATCGTCAGCATTCACCCATCTGGTACTACTGACTGCATCATTTTGAAGGTGGTTGCTTAAATTCCGGTGCACAGGCTTGGTTGGTATCCCCGATAGCTCTGCGAAGTCCTCCACCATTGATCTCTATCATGCCCCACAGGTGCTCAATTCGGGAGAACCTCTTCCCACTGGTTGATGATAGGTGGATGCTGCAGTGAGTCTTTTGTGGCCATCTGCCTTTCAAGTGTTTACACCTCCCAATGGTGCAATCGGCAAGAGCATCTCACCCCAAACCACCTTCACTTTGATGTCAACTGCACTTTCGCCTTCGCCAGTGAAAATGGAAAATCAGGAATAAACCACAAGCTTCCCTTTGGACCATGCCAAGAGAATAGAGAGCAGCAGAATTTTAGTCATAATCTGTGAAAATACCCAAGCCATTTCACACGCTAGACAAACTATGTTTTGCCATGCACCTCATATTATCCCAGGGGATAATATGAGGTGCATGGCAAAACATAGTTTGTCTAGCGTGTGAAAATGGCTTGGGTATTTTCACAGATTATGACTAAAATTCTGCTCTCTATTCTCTTGGCATGGTCAAAGGGAAGCTTGTGGTTTATTCCTGATTTTCCATTTTCACTGGCGAAGGCGAAAGTGCAGTTGACATCAGAAGTGAAGGTGGTTTGGGGTGAGATGCTCTTGCCGATTGCACCATTGGGAGGTGTAAACACTTGAAAGGCAGGATGGCCACAAAAGACTCACTGCAGCATCCACCTATCATCAACCAGTGGGAAGAGGTTCTCCCGAATTGAGCACCTGGTGGGGCATGATAGAGATCAATGGTGGAGGACTTCGCAGAGCTATCGGGGATACCAACCAAGCCTGTGCACCGGAATTTAAGCAACCACCTTCAAAATGATGCAGTCAGTAGTACCAGATGGGTGAATGCTGACGAATGAAAAAAAATCAATCGTGGATGGATCAGTAATACCCTATTTCCACACAATATTTAATGCTCGATTAAGTGCGCGAATATCATTAACTTCTCTCAGTGGAAACACTTTCGTCATTAAGTAGGTTCTTAATGATCATTAACTTTTTGGGCTTAATGATCATTAAGTGCGGTGTGTGGAAACAGGAAATCCGAATCTCATTAGCCTAATGATCATTGGGAAGCTCATTAACTTTAATTATTTTCAGATAATAATTAAGTACTTTCCCTTCCTCATTAGCGTTGACTAGTTGAGCTTCAGTGTCCTGTGCAGCTGTTGTTTTGCTGCATATTCACATTTCCCATGCCATGCCACTTCAGTTGAGCCAGAGAAAGGAGAGGTCGATGATCCTAATCTCACATATTTTTAATCATAAAAAATTTCAATTCCAACGGGCTTTTTCACTGCTCATTTCCTTAACTTGTTTTTCCTTTGTTTTTTGATGCTTCATTTGTTACAAAATTTGTTTTAGTCTTTATTTTTGGTGCCGTTTTTGGCATGGGCCCACGGTGCCACTGGTTCCGCGGATACGGTAGCCACCTACGCCACTGTAACAGGCATTGGAAATCAAACTGATCACAGCAGTGGAAACCAGAACGACATGTCAAGGTGCTCACAAGCAGACTGGCAGAAAGTAGTTATGGTCCCTGGAGCAAAAAAAAATTTAAAACAGGCAGCGACGGTTCTAGACTTTGGATTTAAGTGAGGCTCGTAATGAGGTCCGGGCGCAGCCCAGCGGGGGGTCTGGGGGGCGGAGCCCCCCAGCGAGCGGGGTCTGGGGCGGAGCCCCAGCGGGGATCCAAGGGGCAGAGCCCCTGGCGGGGGGTCTGGGGGGCGGAGCCCCCCAGAAGCTGAAGAAATTTTGAAATTTTAGGGTTCATTTTGGTGGTAAAATAGGTGTTCCGAAGGCATATTTACCACCGGGGCGAGGCATGTTCGTACAACATGTCAGAGAGGGGCAAACGAGTAGCTGTGATACATTTCTCAGCTGAGAGCCTCCCGAAATTACGTTTCTGCTTGAATTTCTTAAATCCCCCATGATTAAGCCTTTTTTGCCTTTCGGTTGATATAGTTACATACACCGCATTGGGAAGCAAAATTAACAATTATTTGCATCGTAAAAAGTTTTGCATTTCCGTGCAGAGTCTTATTCAGCCCTTCACAAAGTCAGAAAAACAGAAGTGCAAAATGCGAATGTGAGACACCGATGCAAAAATCCTGCCAGAAGGTCACAATCAAAAACTGAAAAAACTTACTGCAGGTGTGGCAAGAAATTGTCTTCAAAGTATCAGATCCTAACGTCGATTTTTCATGATGGCAAATTCGTTTACAGCTGTTTCAGGATTTTGAAGAATGTCAAAGCTGTGCTCCTTTTCTATGGATATGGTTGCCAAATCAGATAGCATGGACTGGTTCATGGTAGATCGTATTTTTTTTTATTTATTTTTTTTACCCTTTATTTCTGCCACATCCAATTTTTTTGAAAAAAAAAAAAGAAATCACGAAAACCAACACGCGGAAGCACGCACGACGCACAGCATTGGATGTATTTTCAGCACTTTCACTGTTTCTGCCACATTTTCATTCGCGCAAGCGCAACTCGGGACTCTCATTTCTGGTTCTGATTGTGTTCTCTGATCCTGTCCAGTTCGCATTCGGGCACTTGAAACTGATCACTTTACTTCAACAATGCAATCAACCAACGCACAACGGAATGGGAATGCATGGATGCCCAGAAGCGGTACGGAGGAGATCCGAGTACCAAATCCTTGCTTCAAGATAAAACGAGCGCAAAAGAGTCAAAAGTCAAAAGCCGCCAATAATTCCTCATTCGTATTCATAGCTATATTCATGAGATGGTTGGGTTGATGGTCTTCCTGGGTTGGTGATATGCACGGGTGGGAGAGACGCACTGGAAAACACCGATGATGATTTTGTCTGCAACCAATCTGTCCACTCGAAGTTGAGCTGAAAGGTCAACCGCGGTCATTGAGCTTTGGGCTTTTATATCGTTTCCCACGGATTTGCTTGCATTGCTGGGGTCGATCCAATGACACAGGCCACTGTTTGTATTCATGTCTCCACCCAACTGGTTAGCATTGCGGTTTCGCTTTGAGCAACCAACATCGGTTGGGTCATGGGTGGGCATGCTTGGAGTGTGCTCAAAGAAGGAAAGACTTTCACTGCCACGCCTCACCACACCACAGCGCTAACTGGCTCAAGCCTCTCTCCGTATACAGCAGAAAAAGACCTGCACCAGCTCCTCAGCCGGACGCCAAGACCACACGAGATGGGATGTATAGCATCATGGATATTCCCATCCAAAGCAAATAACGCTCCAGAATCCAGTCCAAACAAATCCAACCCCCAAATGCTCGACATGCAAGCAATTGACTTTTTCTTTTTTTTTCTTTGGAATTTCGAACCCAATTCGCAAGAGTTCTCAGGGACTTTTGTGAAAAGAAATTGGGAATATTTTTTAAAAAATTTGTGAGGCTTCGAAATTTTGGTGAGGCTTTGAAATTTTGGTGAGGCTTTGAAATTTTGATGAGGCTTCAGCCTCACTCAGCCTCACCGTGTCGCCGGCGCTGAAAACAGGTGCCGGCGGATCCCTGAGAGCTTTTTTTGTTCTCCAGCCATATTCTCGTCCTGGCGGGGTGTCTTGCATCTCTGGAGCATTACTCCCTGATGGAAACCATCTTTGCAACGTTTTACGGTTTGGTCAAGCGATAAAATGCACACCTCAGGGGGAGAACTGTGGAAGACTGTTTTTGTGTCATTTTGAACATGCGCAATGCATTTTTTTAGTTTTTTAGATCCTCGGATGGAAAGGAGAGGCATCTAATCTCACTATCAAGTGGCTAGCAGCCCATTGCCAGGATTTGGTCTAGCCTTCATGCATATCATGATTTTTTATTTAAAATGCCCAAGCATTTTGCAAAAACAGCTGAAAAGTGCAGGTAATGGCAGATAGAAAATAAACAAAATGGCATATGCAACAAAATGGCAAATGGCATAGTAATGGCAGATGTCACAGTGACATAGGCATTCTTCTCTCCATGTGAAAAATGTCCACTTTCAGGATAAATAATGATAAAACAATAACTTCTTTCAACTGTTGCGAAAAATTTAGATTAGGTCGGGAGGTACGTAATTTAAATAATTTAATCTTCATTTAATTTAAATTAAAGCCTTTCGCTTAACTTGGGTTGGAAGAATCGGGCAGAAGGACATGTTGTAACTTGCACTATTTTGGTCATGCACCGAAACACAGTGATAAAACTGTGGTCAGGACCAAGAAGTGCGACATGTCACTCGAGGGATGAAGAATCGCATATGCCAAGTGATGAGTTTGTTGTTAAAACTGTACAGGTTGATTTGACGTTCTCCACTGATGCCAAAAATGCAAAAAAAAAAAAAATTGAGAATGCTCATCCTCTGGACAACCACCATTTTTCCAAAGCACTTCAGTCAGAAAGTACAGAATTTTCAGTGTGCATCTAAAAGCGAGAGCCTGTTTACCACTGCTGTCTATTATCAAATGTGACTGTAAAGATGTCTTTCTCAATGTCTCTCCCAGTCAGTCAAAAGTCATTGCCACATTTGCCATCAGAATAACTTTTCACCTCTTCCGATTTCGGCTGCATATCTTTTACTCAAGTTGAGCAGATTCATGTCTGCTTAATTCACTACGAGTCGAAACGGAGGAGAAGTGGCATGGGGAATGTGGCCGTTAATTACATATATCTCAGGACGGTGTGTGGAAACAGCTATTTGCAAAGGTGCAACATCATTAAGTACATTCATGATGAATCTCATTAAACTCCTCGAAAAACACAGTGGAAACCCAAATGCTTAATGATCATTAATTTTTCACCAACTAATGATCATTAACTTAATGATCATTAAGCACACTCAGTGGAAATAGGGTATAAGGCCATTTTCATGCAAAATGAAACACTGAGAGGACCCTTTCTGGAGTGGATGATACTGATAGTGACAGTGGTTAAAGTCGGCCGGTGCGCACCGGTGCGCCGCACCTGCCCGCCCTGGAAGTGCCGGTGCGCAGCACCGGCCTGCCCTGATTGATTGCCGCACCGTCTCACTCGAACACAGCGGGAGCGCCAGCACCGGCAGCAGCGCCCTTGAGATGTGGCAGGAACTGTCAAAAACAAAAATTGGAAATTGGGGTCGATGTTTGCGGTGACATTTCTTTCCACATGGCCCCATATGGGAAAGCCCATGAGGGTCCCATGTGGTTAGTCCCACCCGAGCAGGATGTTCCCATATGGGTCCCATGTGAGGCCCAAGTGGGCCCCACATGGGCAACAGACAGGTTTTCAGAAAAAATATTGGAACGCAATTTTGCTGTTTTGACTGTTCCCGATTTCATTGATTTCGAAATATCTGCGGCATTTTGTTTCGCCCAAATGTGATGAGTGGTTCCGAAGACATTCGACTTGAGTTGAGACGATGTTCCGACATTCCATGTGCTTCACTTCTTCTCCATTTCTGACACATCCGGTTTTCAAAATTAGACATCCAGTTCTCTGTAATGATCTGGATATACATTTTCATTTGAATATTTCTCAGAACTCAACCGTGTTTAAATTGGAATAATGCTGTTTATTTTTTGTCACCATCTGTCGTGAAAAACATGAACTGCTTGGATCGGCCCCATGTGGGAATTTCACATGGGGCCAATGTGGGTGAACTGTGTGGGCCCCATATGGGTCCCCCACACAATGTCAAAAGCCCAAGTGGGCCCCATGCGAGCACCGCTGCATGGTGTCCATATGAATATTTTGCATGCATGGGGCCCATATGGGGAAAACCATGCCAACCGTGCCGTCACCACTTTCCCATATGGGTCCCCTGTGGGCCCAACATGGTGTGTGGATGTGGGCCCAACATGGCATGTGGAAAATCACCCCCACAGAACTCCCTGCATCACCATATAGGTAGGCCCCATATGTGGGTCCCGTCCGCGATTTTACAAACCCTGCCGCAACTTTAGATGGCAGAGAGCATTTTGTGCAAGAATGCTCGATTGGGGCCCTTCACCAGTGGCGTATCTAGCATGAGTGGATGGGGGGGCGGTCGGCAGGAAAAAGTAATGCGGTGGACAATGCGTTGCGCGAAGCGCAACGTCGGGGGTGGGGTTCGGGGAGGGGGTGTCCCCCTCCCCGAAGGGGAAGAAATTTTGAAAAAATGGAACCACAAATGGTGCTCAGAATGCTAAATTTTTTCAAAAAACTGAGTATTTTTCCACCAATCCCCATTTGCTCGGAACAGATTGACAGACACTGAATGTTGTCTTTTCAAATCGGCAATTTGATTCTTTTTTCGACAGGACAGAACCAAAAAACCACGCAAGTGCCATCGCGGGGGACGGAGTCCCCCAGAGGTGCAAGAAATTTTGCAGTTTTACGAGTATCTTGCATTTTTTGCCAGTTCTGGCCACTTTTTTGTTACCAAGGAGGCCTGTTTCGATTCTCGCTGCGTGGCCGCTGTTTTCCTCAAAATTCGCATTTCACAGCAGAAGCAGAAGGCATTGCAGACAATGGTTTAAACTTGAACTCAAGAAGCTGTTTGATCGCATACGTTGGCAGGGAGGGAAAAATGTTTCAATTAAGACTGTTTCGTTTTGCTTTTGTGCAGCTGCATAAAACACGGGTAAAGCAGGTTTTTTTGTGAATCATTAATTTTTCTGGAAATTTAGACAATTATTTAGAAATTTAGACAATTATTTACAGTCAAAATAAACATTGAAATGAACAGTCCAATTCAATTCCAACAATTGCAAATTTGCACATGGATGTCTTCTTTCTGTGGCTGAAAGAATTGTGTGGAACGTCTTCATTTTCCAAGTGTTGAAAAGATTGAAAAACAAAAAATTGAAAATGTCAAATTTTCAATTTTTCATTTTCCCTGTTTCAAAGGCATTTTATCTACACACTAGTGATTGTGTTTTGGGGGGGGCGGCCGCCCCCCCCGCCCCCCTTAAATACGCCACTGCCCTTCACTCCAAGAAAAAAATTTTGATTTTTTCGAACCTAAAGCTACCTGAACCTAACCTAACTTTGTCCCCTCTGGGAAAAATCAATGCTCGGTTGGGGCCCCGACCTGCCATTTAAAGTCGCGGCAGGGTTTGTAAATTGGCGTCCCGTCCTGGGTCCATATGAGTGTGCCGCCTGGGGTTGGAAACCAAGTTCGTTTTTTGGTCAGTCATGCGCAACACAAATATCCAAAAACATTCGAATTTTTGTTGCTTTTGCCTCCGCCGGTCGCACCCGCCTCGCGGTGTCGGGTGTGCGTGCCCTTGAATGGATTCGAACATTCATGCAGGGCACAAACACGTTCAGTTATTTGATTGGTTTGGAACTTTTGCAGGGGCCCCAATGGAGGGTTCGGGGATGCGGCTCGCGTCCACTTGGTATCAGGGGGAGGATTTACACCAGATACAATCGGGAAAATTCATACACAAAATATTTTCGCATGTGAAGTGGGAGATATGTCCTTGTTTTTTGTCATCAAATGTGTTTGTTCCTGTTCATTGTCTGCAAAGCCTTTGCAGACAGAAGCTGAAGAAATTTTGAAATTTCAGGGTCCAATTTGGATAAATTTTGACGTTCCTTGGAAGCAAAACGCCAAAATTTATCCAAATTGGACCCTGAAATTTCAAAATTTCTTCAGCTTCTGGGGGGGGCTCCGCCCCCCAGACCCCCCGCCAGGGCCTCTGCCCCTTGGAACCCCGCTGGGGCTCCGCCCCAGACCCCCCAAGTGGGCTGCGCCCACTTTATGTGCCCTTTTTGCTGGAATGGGTACCGGCCCCTTTTCTGGTACACTTTAAACACTGGATAGTGATAACTGTGGATGAAACGGACCCCATTTTTTGACCCTGAGATGAAAATACAGTGCAAACAATGGAAACATGGCGATTCTACCCTCCTCAGAAATTACCACAAAGTGACTCGCAGAAAAGGTTCTTCATGCATCTGCCTGGGACTAACAGTGTGCCTTTCTTCTTTCCCAAACGCTTCCGAAATATCGAGCAATAACAGGGTTATAATCAGGGCTTAAAGTGGAAAATAAAAAGGGCCGGAGCTCCCTTTTCG
>JASGXE010001192.1:0-18927 GCA_030068105.1 Sinentomon sp. SZTP_YWyxl
AAGGGTTTAAAAAACTTCACAAGAAACTTTTTTTGTTTCGTTCCAGAGAGCTACAAGGAAAGTCTGCTGAAGAAAAGGGAGAGCCTGTTGGCACTGGACAAGCTGCAAATCAACGTCAAATAAGATATGATGATTTCAGATGAATGTTTATAACAAGTTTTGGAAGAAACTTTGAGAAACACACTCTTCGTTGCACTTCTTTTTTTTTTTTTGTTTTGCAAGGAAAACACCAATTGGCAATTGCCCAACAAATTGGTGTGTTTGTGTGTGGTGTAAATCTTCTTCAGTGCCTAGCTTGATGATAATTAACAAAAAAAAAAAAAGAGCACGATGGTAATCCTTCCATCCTGCGGGAGGACACTTGCAGGATCGTTTAACTTGGGATTGCTTTTCCAAGCGAGTTTGGTAATTTCCACCCCACATTTTGCAGAATCTGGATCACGTTGTAACTTGTGAAACTATCACAATTCCATCCTCACGGCTGACCAGAGAGACCTGTCAACTCTCGAGGATGGAACTGCAATGGCCTCACTCCAATGTGAGCCAGATTCTACAAATGTGGAGTGGAAAATCCTGCAATGGCCTCACTCCAATGTGAGCCAGATTCTACAAATGTGGAGTGGAAAATCCTGCAATGGCCTCACTCCAATGTGAGCCAGATTCTACAAATGCGGAGTGGAAAATCCTGCAATGGCCTCACTCCAATGTGATCCAGATTCTACAAATGTGGAGTGGAAAATCCTGCAATGGCCTCACTCCAATGTGATCCAGATTCTACAAATGTGGAGTGGAAAATCCTGCAATGGCATCACTCCAATGTGATCCAGATTCTACAAATGCGGAGTGGAAAATCCTGCAATGGCATCACTCCAATGTGAGCCAGATTCTCCAAATGTGGAGTGGAAAATCCTGCAATGGCCTCACTCCAATGTGATCCAGATTCTCCAAATGTGGAGTGGAAAATCCTGCAATGGCCTCACTCCAATGTGATCCAGATTCTACAAATGCGGAGTGGAAAATCCTGCAATGGCCTCACTCCAATGTGAGCCAGATTCTCCAAATGTGGAGTGGAAAATCCTGCAATGGCCTCACTCCAATGTGATCCAGATTCTACAAATGCGGAGTGGAAAATACTGCAATGGCATCACTCCAATGTGAGCCAGATTCTACAAATGTGGAATGAAAAATCGTCAAACTCGCCTGGCAAGAGCGATCTCAAGATGATAAATATTTTTTACCAGATATTTCACAATTTTGTATTCCTATTTCATTTGTTCTGGCTTGACTTTGAAATTTGATTTGACACAGATTGTTTGACAATCTTTACCGATAATTGTGTTTGCACTTATTTTGACAGTAATTATGCACAGCATCTATTGGAGAATTTAGTAAAAAATTGAAAACCCTTGGCAGTCACATCTTTTATTGAACTTGACATCATGATCTCACTCGTCTGGGGGGGGGGGGGGGGGGGGGGTCAAAATCCAAGCTTGCTCATAATGCTTCCATGCAATGCATGTATGCCAAAACCCCACTGTTTTGGTGAACGAAAACGCCACATGTGGCGATTATTTCTCTTCAGACCATACATATTTTGTCATTGAAGTAGTACATAGGACCCCTTTGGTCATAGGACCCTTTTGAATGGAATGGCAGTGGCACCACCACTTTTCATTCAGAAGAGTAAAACTCAGAAGGGCATCAGCCCCCAAGAGCACAGTTCAAAGTGTTGTTTAAGCAACAGGAATAACAAAAGCGCATCACTGGTTTCACAGTGTGAGAAAGAAGTGTACTGTAAAATGTGATGCAAGTTCAAGGCCGGAACTTAAACATACTGGAACTATTCAGGTTCGTTGGTGGTTCATGAAGAAAAAACGTTTCCCAAGCATCTGTTGAGTAGGCATGGACTCGTGCCCTCTCAGTGTTACAGGTGAGAATTTTGAATAACAACATTGTCACAGGATCAAGTTTTTACCAAACAGTTTTTCTTATCAGTAACCAACGCACCAATTTTCAGATGAGATGTTTGCACGATTAATCCTAGTTTTGGAAATCGGCCGATTGCCTCACAGCTAAGTTGTTTACGTTCACCAAGTGTACAATTTTTTTGAACTGATTAGTGATTACACACCATCCTTCAGAAAAACTACGATTATGGCACTAAAAGCATCAATTTTATTAACTGTTCCTTTGTTATTCATGAAAAATCTACATGGGCAAATTGAGAGCAGACAAAAGAAACGGGAAAAATTATGAGAACGAGCAGCAAGCAAAATTAATTTTAACAGCTAAATGGCAAATTGATTTGAAATCATGTGCTCAACGCTAAGAAACACAATGAAACAAGGAATTATTTCATTTTGTCAAATTCAATATTGATCTGTCAAAAAGGAACTGATCACTGGGTGAGCCTGATTACTTTTGAGACATGGTGGCTCTTAATTTGTCAAAGGTCATGGTTAACATCCGTCATGCATTCGTTGTCACTGAAAGAACCTGATGAATGCCGTGGGAGTGAATCAGAGGATTGAATCAATGATGAACAGGGATCAAGCAGTTGCAATTCTTGCACACCGCTTCTTTCGCTCTGTGGCGTATTTCTCATTTGATTCGAAAAACCCACAAAATTCAAAAGCATTTTTACTGCTTTTACTTTTTTGAGTCTTTTAACTTCCCTTTGTTGTTTCTCAGCAGAGGAACATTCAGAAAGTTATAAAATGGCATAGTTATGTAAAAGCAGAAATGCATTTTTGGCTCAGAGTCTGACTTTTTCCACGTGTTTGTGAATTGCATGCTCACTAGTCTCAAAACTGGAGTTTCTTTGTTTTTTTTTTCATTTTGCAAATCAAATGTGGAAAAACTGGCTTCATCAATCAAAAAGTACATCTTTTTGGATAACTGTGGTGAAGACAAGATCACAAAACGTCCTGCACTTTTCCCACAGCATGTGCGAAAAGTTTTGCACTCTTTTGACCAGTTATTTGTGAATAGCTCAGGAACCACTTGAGGTGGGGTACCAAGTTTGTGTGCAAACTTCCTTCAATGATGCCCAACTGTGTGCCAAATTTTAACCAACTTGGTCAACAAATATCGAAGTTGGTATTCTGACCTACTGCACCCCTCATCATAACCTCATGTGCCCTTTTCGGAGGTGCACACCGGCCCTTCATAATGTACAATGTTTGCCATGGATGGACCACGAGGGCCAACAGATGCAGCTTATTATTATTTTTTTTCGTTATAATGCTTATGAAGGGGCAAAGCTGAAAACTTCTTGACCGCATGATTCTGCCATCTCATGTACATCATCATCATCATTTCTGTTGTGGTTACTTATCCAAAAGAAGACTGTGAGCCAAATTTTTGATCGAAGATGTGAGGTCATGCTCGTGGGCATCCACTCCTCTTGAACTTGAAATTGTGAGCATGGAAAAAATGGGAGTTCTCATAGCCAAAAGCATCGTGTCCTAGCCAAGAGGCTGAGACAAATAACACCATGAAGGATATTTCATTCAGAAGGGCAATCTTCCAATATCACAAAAACAGCATGCAAAACCAGATATAACAACAGCCATGATAACAGAAAAGTTACATTTTATCGAAAAAAAAAACACACAAAACATTACACAACACACTGAGCACATTGCACACAGTTCATAGCATCGAGGTATTGTGGTAGAAACATAAAATGGTTAAAACATGAAATGGTATTCTGCAGTTCATGCAGAATAATAAGTGATGTGCATCATACAAAACAATGAGTGAGTTTTGGAAAGTCATGAGCAGAGCATGTTCTTGCAAACGTACGAGAAGCAACTGTTTTAGCAAGTCATTTTTAAAGGGGGCCAATACACCTTCGAAAGATCACACCCAGTAGAGTGTCAAACAAAAGGAGCATCAAAAGCATACCAATCCAGATCCAGACTCGAATCACTGTCAGGACCTCACATTTCGCAGGCCATTTGATTACTCTTCGGTCTGTGCATGTCAGCACCAATCTAATTTGATTATTAAGGACCACAAGATGAAGGATTCCTCAAAGGGACTAAGAACCAAGCATGCCGGCGTGGCCCATCTTTTTCCCCTTGTCTTGCACCCCCATGGACCCATTTAAATTCATAAGGCTTCCCAAGAAGTGGGGCCACATGGCCCACAAAATGGATGAGGGGCCATCTGGAATTGAAATTATTGATTTCATGACTGTATTTTGTGGGGGGTTTCCCACTGTCACACATAACAATAACACTTTTACACAAAAACAAGAAAAATGTCAAAAACGGAAAAAAACAGGCACGAGAAATGGGGCAGACAAATTACAAAGACGAGAGCAAGACCAAGTGTGTCTCCCTTTCATGACAATTTATGTTGCTGAGAGACATAAATTTCTGGGTTCATGGAGCAATTCGTACGGTTTGAAATCCGAAGAATTAATTTTCAAACTCCTATGGAGAAAAACAACATCTAAACTAAAACTTTCAGGTCCCATCAAATTTGGCCAGAAGCTCAAATTTTGAACGATAACAGCAGCCTGCGCCTTAGAATTGACGTACTTAAAGGTTGAGACAGCACAGAGGCTGGGAGTGAATTCCAGTCTGCTATTGCTCGGGACACAAAAGAAAACTTCCCTATATCTCTCTTGAACGTTAACGGCATTCAAGAGAGAATGGAATTCTCTTGAATTCTCATTCAAGAGAGAATTCCATTCTCGCTTGAATGAGAATTCAAAAAGAGAATTGAAAAAAGAGAAAAAAAGAGAATTTAAAAAAATGCAGATGATAAAATGCAATTTTCCATCCAGTTTCTGAAACGTGGTCTTTGGAGACCTCAGATCAGACATGTCAGCTGTATTTTAGCAGTCCGTTTAGAATTATATTTTTGCGACACTGAACGCTCTGTGAATGGGAGTTCAAAATTGGGATCTTTGTGGAGGCGTCATCACTGATTGCCACTGCTTGGTTTTTATTTATTTCGAATTGCCATTTGCGCACATAAAAAATTGCTGACATTTGCAAACAAAGCTCGCACACATTTTAGGAAATGGTGAGTTCTATTTTCAGTGGGCGATGGATGAATGCATAATGTCTTGTAACTTCGCTTGGCCTCTAAAGTCACCAGTGAAGTGGAAGTACAATCTAATCTGAGCAGCGATGACGACCTCTCACAATGGGTGAAGATGAACCACTAAAGATCCACTGTTCCTGAATTTGCGAATCTGACACTGGCATTTTCCCTTGATGTCAATAGATGACAGAAATTTTGAGAGATATCGATGTGTCTGAAAACTCGATATCAAGGGCATTTGCCGTCATTTCTGTTGCATGGGCCACAAAACGAGTCTGTCACTGTTTACCGAGTTGGAGCTTCACCCTGGCCCCACAAATCAGACTCCAAGCAGACCCATTTTGCGAATGCCGAATATTTATCGAGATAATTTGTCAGGCATGTAACGTTTGATCCCCCAAAAGTGAATGGCCTAAAATTTTTAAAAAATGTGAAAGAAAATGATAAGAAATTGACTGAAAAGAACTTGCACTGAATTCCTTTGAACCCAGTTACACACAACCATGTACATACTCTTTCCATGTACATTTAACAAAAATGCTTTCAAGGAATATACACATCTGAGATTTGTAAAACTTCAAGCTGCACATTCTTATCGTTCATGCTCATTCACGCATTTGATTTCTTTCATGGGAGTGAAAAAATGAGAGTTTGGAATGCTGACACCCATCACGAAAAATCGCCGAAAAAATATGAATGAGGTGAATGTACGAAAGCACAATTGGCTATTTTGCTGCCTTCAAGATCCGGATCCAATGCTCCCTTCTGCTATCGTGGAGAATGGCCCACGCACACATTTTCCAGACTGCTGGTCATTAGAAATGTGGAAACGAAAAATGGAACCTCACCCTTGGTTGACAGCAAATGACAAGAAACTTGACTGCCAAGAATGCAGAAAAGCTGATGGGCTCGCTGCCGAAATTAAACAGATTTACACCTTTCGGAAGAATGGACCACAACATCAAACTAAATGTTTTGGCGATTCAACCAAAATTATGCTTGTTTCACTCCAAAAGAAAATTAAGAAGCATTCTGACTCAGCTTCCCACAAAGCTTCGCACAAACTGATTACCACCGCCGATAAAGAACTCGAGGCAACAATTTGCGGCTGTCCAAAAGGATCGCATGCAATCAAAATGCAGAGTATTCTGATCTGTTTTCAAAATTTGTAAATCTGGGCGTCCCCGTCCCTTCACCGAGATACCAGCCGACATCATGCTGCAGCAGCTCAATGGTTACGATATGGGAAGAGTTCATCACGAAAATGTCAGTTGAACAAGTATTGTGATGATGCACATTTCGACAGAGATGGAGAAGAAACCCACAGATCCCACACCAAATTTGCCATCCTCGTTGATGAGTTGACGTCCCATACTCATAAATTCACGCTCAATGTATGTTTAAGGACAGCAATTCACCCCTCCACTGCAAAACGTGCACCAAGGGATCCAGTGAAGAGTCCACCAACGCCAACGCATACAATGGAGTTTCCCATCTGGACTGCTGCAAAATGGCCCAATTGTTATTTTTCTGGGGCTTCTTGAATTGAATAAAACCACTGCTGAACCGAAGCGAACTGATTGCCTTTTGAGTTTCCTCCACAAGCTTGGTTTTACTGATTCCATTCTGTTTCTGTCGGAAAGGTGGATTGCTTTTGGTGTGATTGCAGTGATGGAGCATCGGTCACACTTGGGAAAACTTAAGGCACGCCAACCATATTCTTGGGTAGTTTCTAGAAATGTTTGCTTGACGTTGTGCAAATCATAGATTGAAGTTGGCGGTTGAGGATGTGACTGATTGCTGATATCGATCATTTCCAGATTTTAATCGATTTACGGTACTCTCTTCTCCACCAATCACCAAAAAATCGGAGGGAATTGACCGAATGCTGCAATGCGATTTGTGTGTGTTTCCTTGCGATTGGCAGAATCTTGGAGTCCGACGGGTCGCGTCCATATTCAGAACGATATGTGTTGTGTAGGAGGATTATCCTGCCCTATACAAAGCACTTTCAACATAGCGCTGCTGCTCAGCTGTTTCCTTCCGTCTTTCTTTGTTTTCTGATGGGCGTGTACTGGGCATGCGGTATGATGTTCATTTTGTGGTGTCAGGTGATTTTTGTTCAGTGTTTTGTTTTGTGTTCTGCGACCTTCAACAAGGGAGAAGGGAGTTTATTTCCACTAAGAAGCGAATTGGCATCAAAGAAAAGGAAAGTTTTGCGAAGTAAAGCACGTGAAATAGTTTCCTGGGTGAAGGCTTATTTTGAGCTGGAGAAGCAACAATGGTGGACCAATTTTACCTGAAAATACTTCACTTGATCGAGCCGCTGCTGGTAAGCACTGATGTCGGCAATGGAACAATTAATTGCCAGTATCTCAACGGAAAAAAGTCAATGAAAAAATTGGCCATTCCAGGGAAAAAACGACCCAGAGAGAAACCCTTAACATCGTTGGACAATACTTTTGACCAAGATCTGTTTCAGAGACTTGTCCATTCATTATATTTAAAAAACCAAGCACCAACGTGGAACATGTTCTAGAAAAAGCTAAAACCTGAATTCAGTTTTTTCTGGTGGACTAACACTCTGTGGAAGTGCTTAAGACATGTGGCTTTGGTAATAAGAAAACCAGTAGTCGTAAGATCTTGATGGAAAGTAAGGACATTTCAATTCAACGGCGTCAGTACTTGCGAGGTTTGCAAAAACTTCACTTCGTTTTGCAAGCAGCCCTGAAAAATTTGTTTACTTGGATGAGACATGGGTAAACGCCAACAATACAGCTGAAACGGGTTAGAATGACAGGACCAAAAAGTGCTGCATAAAAGCTCGTCAGGTCAGGACAGCGCCCAATCACAGCTCATGCCGTAACGATATGTGGATTATTGCCTGGGGCGACCTAGTTTTTCGCTCAAAAAGACAGGTGATTGAGAGATGGGCAGGATGGGCAGTTTGCGTTTTACTCGCTATTTTCGAGAGCAGGTTTTGCCAAATTGCCTGGAAAACAGCATCATCATCATCATCAAGAATAATGCACCGTACTATTCGGTCCAATTGGAGATGGAAATCCAATCCAACTTCAGCATGGAGAAAACCTTCAATGCAGATCTGGCTCAGCAAACAAAATCGTCTTTGATGATGTGACAACATTTTAAAACAAGAACTCTGTGAGCTCGTAAAAGCACACAAGTCCACGACTAAAAATACATCATTGATGAATTGGCAAAGGAAAAAGGTCATCAAGTGTTATGCTACACAATTGCCAATTCAACCCCCTCGAATTGGTATGAGCACAATGGAAGCATCACAAATCCAAGGACAACAAAACGTTCAAAATTTCAGACGTTCAGCACTTGGCAAAAGAAGCATGCGATAACATTTATGTTGACCCCAAAGATGGTTGGAATTCGTGTGTGGAACATATTTGAAAGTGGAGACTGGTGACTGGGAACGGGACACAATCATTGAGAACAACGTGGAACGCCTGGTCATTTGTGTCACAGTGAGTGACAGAATCGATTCAGGATCGGCTGAAAGGACCAACTGATTCATACCTTGAATCGACGTCGTCGATTTCCAAGAGATTGCCAGCCATGATGATACGGATGACCTGGGAGTTCAGCAAATGAGCTCCTGCTCCTAGAACCGATCGGAACAAGGCACATCTACTTCAACATGGTAAATTTAATTCAACCCGTTCGTGGTGCACGTGCTTCAATAGATAGTCATATCGTGCATTCTCATGTTTTCCTTCATCAGAGAAACGGTTGGTTTGCTGTTGCTTCAAATTCAGTGTATCTCATTTGATGTTCTAGAGCCATTGGAGAGGCCACATGCAACCATCACTGAAACTTGTCAATCTTCTTTGGTTTTCATTACAATTTTTCTCCTTTATTTCTTGTTGCAGACATGGTATTTGCATGTTCCGGAAGCATATTTCTGTCTCGATACCACAGATCCAAGTGGCCGAAAAATTTCTGAATTGTGTGCTGCAGGTGAAGGAAGTGAAACATTTGAGGGTCGCGTTTGTATCACAACAGGGATATCTTATGGAAAAGTTCTGCAAACTGCAATGTGAAGCTATCCAAAGACCACTTGGGTACTGTTGAATTCAGCTCTAACAGTGCCATCAGCATCAACAGATGAGGAATCTCCAAACTTGGCACCGATTTGTGGGAGCAATATTCAAACGCAACTATTTAGTCCTCGAGATGAGTCAATTACTTTATACCACCATAGCAGTGCATAGACAAAGACTTAAGCATCGAGCCCATGATGTTTTCTGAGCATGCTGTGATATCTGCAGTGATCCTTAAGCTTCTGATATACAATACTGCTCTAATGGTTTCTTCACTTTTGAAATTGTTTAAAAACTGTAACACATCTTTTGTCCATCTTTGTATTGTGCGAAGTGTACGGAGGCTTTGTATGTTCGTATGGGACCGTCACAAACTGGATCCGCCAATTCAGAGAAAGGAGACAGGGTGTCCTCGATGAATCCCGTTCTGGCCGGCCAATTGAAGCAACAAACGAGCCGATGGTGGAGGCCGTTAGACGGATTGTCGTTGGAAATCTAAGAGTACGAGTAACAACCCGAATGGTTGAATTGGACCTTAACATTTTGTTAGACCTTAACAACAACCCATGTTTTTTCATCATACACCATGTTTTCACCATGGTTTCAACAGATCGGCAGCTTTCGTGTAATTGAGCTGTTACCTGTAGCATTTTTCTTATTGGCAGCAAAATCACACAACATACAATGTTCAAAGTACCATCTCTACTAAAAAATTTTCTTGCATGAAATGAAATGTCAGCTATTGAAAGTCACAAACGGTTTCAGGAAAGTCGACCTCTGCATTGCAATAATGTCGAGTCATGGCGATATTAATGGAATCTATGGGACAGACTGCAACGTACTTGGATACGATGATTTGCAGAGAGCGTTTAGCAACGAGCACAATCGTGCATTTGATGGAGTGCCCAAACTTCCTGTTCTCCAAAACTGCAGGTTTTATTTTAGATTTTTAACGGCGAAATTCAGACTTTCTCAGCAGAGTGGAAGTAAATTTTTAAAGATCGATATGTTCGGGCAGTCTTTTTTCTCTCAAACTGCCAAGAAATAATCGACGATGCCTAACTGTGCCAAATTTCAATCAAATCGATCCATAAACATCGAAGTTGGTATCTTGACCCCCTCCACTCTTTACCTCGTATGCCCTTTTCGGTAAAGTGCACACCGGCCCTTTGTATGTTAGCCCTTGATGGACTATGAGGGTCAACAGATGCAGCTTATATTAAAAATATTTTCAAGGGGGCAAAGCTGAAAACTCCAGGATCGCATGAACTTTGCCATCTCATGTTGCATCACAATTTTTGTTGTGGTGACTCTTCCAAAATAAAAAGAATATGAAAAAATTTCATCGAAAATACTAAGTCTTCGAAAATGCTAAGTCTTGGGCATTCACTCCTCTCGAACTTGAACTTGTGAACATAGAGGAAATGAGAGTCCCCATAGTCAAAAGCATCAGTCCTAGCCAAAAGAGGCTGCGACAAACAACACCATGAATGATTTCATCCAAAAAGGGCAATCTCCAATGGATATCATAAAAACAGCAACAAAAACTTCAGCCACTGCAACAGAAAAGTTTTGTCATCTGAAATCCATCCAAGCATGCGTAGTAATTTCACCTTGCACTGCAAGTGTAATTCTATGCTACGAACTTTACACAACACACATACGAATAGGTACACATCACGATGCACGCAATTCATAGCAACAAGGAATTGTTGTAGAAATATAAAATGGTTAAAACATGAAATGCAGGTAATCTGCAGTTCATGCAAAGTCCCTGTGCGTGCATCGCACAAAATAATTAGTGAGCGTCTTATCAGCGAGTACGTAGGAGAAGCAACTGTGTCAGCAAGTCATTTTAAAAGGGGGCCAAAACACATTCAAAATATCACACCCCGCAGAGTATCAAGCAAGAGCAGCATCACAAGAACACCCATAAAGATCCAGCCTCCAATCACTATCAGGACGCTACATTTCGCCATCTATTTAATTGCTCCCCAGTCTGTGTGCACGAGAGATGGGTTGGAATGCATGTCAGCAACCATCTGATTTGATTATCAAGGACTGCAAGATGATGTTTTCTTCAAAAGGCTGGCAAACCAAGCATGCCGGCGTGGGTGGGGTTCAGAAGGTCGGAAGATTTCCATCTTTTGCCCCTTACCCTGCCCCTCATGGACCCATTGAAATCCGCAAGGCTTCCCATTAAGTGGAGCCACATGGCCTGCAAAATGGATGAGACACCCTCTGGAATTGAAATAGAGGGGATCAAATGCATTTACCATCCAGTTTCTGAAACGTGGTCTTTGGAGACCTCAGGTAGAGACATATCTTTACTTTGGACTGTTTTAGAAATACCATTTTATTTTCTGTTTGATCATTCGGTACGATTCAATTGCAACATTTCCAATTCTGTTCCCAAAGGGCAAAGAGTTTTGAAGCAAATACACATATTTCTCCTGCAATATTTATCTTTTTTTATTCAAACAGTGTCAGAACACGAATGCTTTGATTCCGGGAGTTGAGAATACCAATTATTGCCGAGTCTATGCCAGATGATTGTTTCTTCTCTTCAGAGGTGCCGAAACAAGGTTAAGGATGGCCACACAGTAACTGATAAGAGCAACGATATCAGAATCGGCAAGGAAAGTGGGGCCAATGCAACGGAGAATCCCGGCGGGCCTCCGAAAATCCGTGCATCATCGAACGAATGACTCCAATTTGTGGATAAACTAACACCATCTTGTGCCCAACAAATGGACCCCATGGGTTAAATATTTGTGCTTGCCACGTCTTGAGGTTCGATCTGCAACTATTTTCGTTGACCAAGGGAAAAGACTTTCCCAAACAACGATTTTGAAGACCATTGCATCAGCGATTTTGAAGACCATTGAATTGAGAGCAATGATCTTCAAAGTTGTGCTCAATCTTGCAAAAATTCCGGATGCATGATCACAAATTTTGTGATAAACCACTGAGTTATTTCATTCAAATTAATTTAGCAGAGTAAGACTAATAGCTACTTATGATCCAATTGGATGCCATGCGATCACGCGGACAATCCACACGATTATGCATTGTTACATGCCAATTGCCGATGCATGGCTGGTTTAGAAAGTTTTATCTTTGAACGGAAGGAGACAAAAAGCAAAGAAATCATGTAGTTGGCATTTTGCAAAATGGAACTTGCAATTGTGCCTACTAGCTCCGAGGCCTACCTTCAGCTGGGCAGTGTACTTCAGCTAGAGGACTTCGACAAGCTACAAAAGGTTTCCGGAAAGTCGGCCTCTGCATTACAATAATGTCGAGCCATGGCGATATTAATCATGGTTGCTACTGTTTTGAAAAATTGGAATTTCCTGAGTTTTCCAGGTTTTCCGGGAGGATTCTCAGTTTTTTCCAGGGTTGATTATGGGTTCAAGATCAAGAATGGGTTGTTGAATAAGACATGGTGGAAAGAGAATTGGTCGAATGGGTCAAGACAAAAATGGCAAGACAAGAATGTTCCTCAGGTGTCATAATTGGAAATTCAAAAAAATATGTTAACTAAAAAATGGAAATTTTCAATTTTCCAGGGTTTTTTTCCAAAAATCCCAAATTTTCCAAAAATCCATTTTCCAAAAATCCAAAAATTTATTGGGTTATGTTTAGGTTGGGTTCGGTTACGTTATAGGGTTCTCTGAGAAGTGAAATTGAAACCTGACTTCAAACAAGGCATCACTACAACGAAAGGCATGCCAGGTGGAGTCGGTTTGCATGGCAAGCGGTGAACACTTGGGACTCTGCTGATCTTGCTACCTGCAACATGTACATGTGTTATTTAAATCTGCGGCGTTCCGTATGAGCACCGGTGTTACGACAAATTCGCATACCGACAAATACGCAACCCCCTGCATATTTGTCGGATTTCAGGCCAACAAATACGCAACCCCCTCGACAAATTCACCCCCCCCCCCGAGAATTTGTCGCGACAAATACGCAACCCCCTGCGAATTTGATGACAAATTCTCAACAGACCCTGACTATTTGTCGTGACAAATATGCAACCCCAGCGAAAATGAAAATGTTTCCCAGCGATCGTGCAATTGTGTCCTCCTCTAAACCACATATCCCGAAGGGTATAAGTCAGCTTGTCGCTCTTTGTTTTCATGACATTCAAATCTGATTCAAAAATGTCCTGTTTTGCTCAATTTTTAGGAGTCAGATGTCCTATAAATGTCCTCTTTTTCCTATCATTTAACTTTATAATTTTAAATGGCTATATTTTTACTGCCATGGCAGTTGTTAAGGACCAATGAATTTTTCTTATTTTCCAGTAAAAAGGGTTGCTGCACTGGCGTTTCGTCCACTGAAGTTGCAGGACCAGGCTTGGTTGGATATCATGGAATCATCCGCACTTCATGAGAATAAGTCGCTTTCCGAATTTAAGGAATATTTTACGAAGACTTGGTTTGGCGGCAATTCCATTTTCCCCCGAGATATATGGAATCATTTCGGCAGTTTCAGGGCAATCGAGGGCTGGCACAACAGATTGAACAAGAAAATTCCAAAGGCAAATCCTGAAATTCACTTTTTGGTAAACTACTTCGGGAGGAACAAGCTGAGGCTGAGATGAAGGTATTTTGTCGCTCAAGTTTGGAAACAAGCCAGCAAATCAGCCAAAATTCAGATATGTTAGATTAAATGAAAGCATTTTTCGTCTGCAGGAGATCCTCAAATCGCAAAATATCACTGTCATGCAGTATTTGGATGCCATCGGACATCGATTACATCTCTCCACAGAAAATGGAGATGAGGGCGTTCCTATTGCTTCCGAACTCGGTCAAATTTCTCCTCTCAGTGGGATTTCCGATTCAAGCCAAGGCTCTGCTTCAGGCGGGAATCATGCACATGGCCAAATTTCGCACAGAAAGCAAGAAATTGCTTCCCATTTATTCCAGTGGGAAGAAGAGATAGTTGACGATCCGCCCTTGCCCAGTGCTCATAGTGTCCCGAAAATAGGGCAGGAGCGCTTTCTCAAAAAAGGGTACCTTCAAAAATTGCAGGGCACTTCGTTCTTCAAGGAGGGCACTTCGTCCTTCAAGTACCCAGGGCACTTCTTCCGTCAAGGTGGGTACTACATGCAATAGGCAATAAGCTCAACTTTTATTGCTGTGCCACCGCTGCCTGTCATGCAGACTCCATGCCGCTGGTCAAAATCGCATTTTTATTTTATTTTATTTTTGTTTTGAACTGACCTTTTAGAGCTGTTCGTTTCATTCTTCTGCCAAAAGGCACCCTCACACTGCTGGTCATTTCATTTGTCGAAATCTGGGGGAACATCTTGGGCGACATCATCCTCTGTTGCTCCTTCATTTCGGTTCCATTTGTAGAAAAACGACCTACAGCTCATTCGACTTGAAGATATGAGCTGAGAATGCTTAACACTCTTCCATTTAAATACACAGAAAAACTTTAATTTCTATGCCGAGAAAGACGTTTTCGACCGAGTTTTCATTGTTGACGGCCGAGTTTTCATTGTTGGAAGAATTCTGAATTCACTCTGAGCACACTTGGGAGCATTCTTAGCTCATATCTTCAAGTGGCATGAGGAGTCCTGACCTGATTACATTTGGACCCCAACAAGGGACTGCACTGCAGCGAATATTGACACACTTCCGCCTATTTGGGGTGCAGCATTTCACACGATCCAAAAGAGCAGAATTCTGATTTTTACTATCCCAGTTCGCAATAACCAATTTGCGCCATATTAAATTGACACAAAATGCAATGGCTAACTTGAAAGTTCTCGAGTTGGGCCACACTCATAATGCGCAATTCGCAATAATGACAATGCAATTCAGGAGGAAAATCGAACACAGATAAAAGTTTGCCTGGCCTGAGCGGGGACAATCTGCTTCAAATAATTCCACTGGATGGGAAAATCCACTTTATGCAACTGGAGAATCAATTTTGCGTCGTTTACCTACCGACTGGAATCATACCTCATGGTCATTTTTTGATTTTTTGACGTAAACGTTTCAGATTTTCGATTTTAGTTTTCTAACCCAAGAGGTAGGTACCTATTTTGTGTATGAAATACCATTCAAATCTTCGTTTTCTTTAAGGTACTGAATCGGTACAAAATGTTAGGATAGGTGAGGAGGAATTTAGTTGGTTTTTCTTCTCGATGTTTCTACCTATAAACTGACCCAAAGCAGTCATAAAAAAATCAACCCAACCTTTTACGCTGATTCGAGCAACCCATGCAAAGAGAAAATGATTGCCCGAAAACATTAAAAATATGATTACGGGTTTTAACCAGAAAACGAAAACCAAAAATCAAGCACGATTAGAGTACCGTGTGCAATGCGAATTTGATTGCCAAGTTTTTGAGTAGGGGTCTATATTTTAAGCGACAGGTATTTATTGAAAACTAAATTCATAAATCCAAAAATACATCCAAAAATCAAAAATGACTATTTTACAATTCGAGAGCCCCGTAAAACGCGAATTCCATGCTGGGTTGCGTGAAAAGTTGATTGTCCCCTCCAGCAGAAATATTATCGGAAGTAGATTGTCCCCATCCTGGCACTTGGTTTGAATGAGATTGTGCCTCTGAAGTGCATTGCAGTACACCTCCAGTCTCCCAAAGTTTTCAAAAAAGGGGTCTTCATTGAAAACGTGACATGCCCATCAAGAAAGCGAGAACTCTGGTAGGGAACACACTTCTCGCAGTTGTTTGGTTCTGTCTGCGCCTGTGACTCAGATGAGTTGGTCCGTGATGATTTTAACTGGACTCAGTTGGTGAAACTCTTGACAAAAAGTGTGTCAACAGCCAACAGCGGTTCTATGTTTTCGCCAGATCGCACAAATTAGACATGCG
Source organism: Sinentomon sp. SZTP_YWyxl (assembly GCA_030068105.1). Taxonomy (NCBI): domain Eukaryota; kingdom Metazoa; phylum Arthropoda; class Protura; order Sinentomata; family Sinentomidae; genus Sinentomon; species Sinentomon sp. SZTP_YWyxl. Next base: position 15,994 of record JASGXE010001192.1, read on the forward strand.
CTGAATAGCAATAATTTATGCTGTTCCACAATATTTGAGCCGAAGCGAAGGCTCAGGAGTCAACAACAGTAACTGTTCCACAAAATATATCGGTAGGTACATTGGTTCTGCCGCTTTTTCTTTTTTGCATTATTTTGAATGTCACCACATTTTGCCAGAATTTTGATTGTAATACGGTCTTCACTTAGCCCACGTTTTACCTGCCAACTCAATTCAATTATTTGAAAAGAGCCAAATTTTTTTGCCATAGCATTGATGGCTGGAAGTCAGTCTTTTGCCTACCGCATGGACGCCCAAGCGAAGGGAGAAAGGCCATGCAGTAGACGAGCCTCGCAGCAGGCATAAGATACAACATTGTCTATCCAGAAGATCAGTGGCTGAGCCATGGTGCCGTGGAGATTGTTGGCTGGACAGCAGTCAAACTGAATGCAATTTTGTGGCACACTGGCACACAGGGACTTGCGGAGTTTTGACCCGAAAAGCGCTCCCACAGAGTTCCAAGTGGGAGCCGTGTGGGAACGCTTTTGAGTGGTTTTCCATTTGTGGGAATGCGAAGGGTTCAGGGCATGTGGGAGCTGCGCTCCCACACCCTCAGGGCGGGCAGGAGCGCAGGCTCCCACGCACTTTGAGCACTGCCCTTGCCAACCGTATCAGTTTTGTCACCGAAGGAAGCAATCTGCAATGGTGCGGGACGTGTTGTTCCGCAGCTTTGCATATCAGATCGCCAAGATTTTGCCAAATTGTTCCCGACAAAATTGTCCTCGCCGCCATCCTTATTTCCCATAAGCTTGGATAACCTGCCGTTAGTGCCGTTGGAAACGTTTTCAACTGCAGGAGACGGCAATTGCTTCTTCCGATGCCTGTCCTACATTGCGTTTGGTCATCAAGATGAACATTTAATGTTTCGTCAACTTGTCCTTGCAACAATGCGTGAATCTTCAGGTCCACTGTTTGACCCGCGCAATTACGAAGAGTATGTTTCGTCCACTTCCATGATGTCGAGTGGGGTTTGGGCCACGGAAAGTGAAATATTTGCTGCAGCAAAGTTGTTTCAGAACGATATACGTGGGCTGTTTGACAAAGACCGAGTCTGATGCTCCCTGAGCTACGCCGCTGGGACTAGAGTGACCACGTTTGGGGGCTTTGAAGTTCCACATGATTGTGTTGTTTTAGGCATTTGTCGTTTATTTGTTGGCATTTCTCTCCTTTTGCGGGCTCTTTGAAAATGGGGGGTTTGATTTTAGTCTCCAGAAATAGAACATGAATTTTAACGAAGAAAAAAGAACCATCATGATGCTTTTGTATCTCCTGGACAAAACCTCCAGTGAACTGATGATGTGGTAGTCACTTGCTTGTAAGGACGTGATTGATTCTTTGTAAGGTTCCCGCTTGAATACAGGGAGAACGAAACAATTGACATTGTTGCAAAAGGTCAATTAGAACGTGTCGCAAAAGTGTTTATTTTATATTTGTGTTTTTTGTTCGATGAGAAGAATTTATTTTTTTTTTATTTTTTTTTTGTTATGGTCCTTGCTCAACTTGCCCGGGCGGATGCATCATTGTTCCTGGCCTCCTTGAGTGGCGGCCAAAAGAGGAACTTTCGCCAACCAGGAAATCTGTGATTATTTGTTTGCCTGTACGATGTATATTTTCACCATTTCTTGGGTCATGAAATTTCATGGTTTGCATCCAAATGAGACGCAGAGCACTAATCAGGAAAAAGTGGAACCAACGTGGAAAAGAATGGTCTTTTTGCTTTCTCTGCACATCTTTACATCACAATTGAAAATTGGAATCTCAACAATTCTAAATTTCTTTCTTTTAATGTGAACTTTGCTGTGTGCTCATTTGGATGACTTCAAGCACTCAGTTGATTTTAAAGAGACTGGTGATTGAGAGTTCGAATTCAGGGACAGGCAGGAGTGTCAGGTGCATGTTTGTGATGAAAGATGTTTTACAATAAGATATTCCGTAAAAGTGACTCAAATAAATGGATCAGCATCGATATCGTTACCAATCCCAGAGGAAATTTCGCAATTTTCGCAAATGGAATCTTGTCTCTCCTTTTATTCTCATGGGCGTGTGCTAGGCATGCGGTATGATGCTCATTTTGTGGTGTCAGGTGATTGTTCTGAGACCTTCGACAAGGGAGAAGGGAGTTTATTTCCACAGAGAAGCGAATTGACAACAAAGAAAAGTTTTGCGAAGTGAAGCGCGTGAAGTACGTGGTTTCCTAGGTGAAGGCTTATTTTGAGCTGGAGAAGCAACAATGGTCGACCAATTTTAACCTGTAAATGCTTCACTTGATCGAGCCGTTGCTGGCAGACACTGGTGCAAGCAAACGAATAATAACCCGTATTTCAACAGAAAAACACCATTGCGAAAAATGTTTGCGTTATACCCGCTGTTTTCGAGAGCAGGTTTTGCCAAATTGCCCAGAAAACAACATCATCAAACAAATGAAAATCATTCAGTCCAATTGGATAAATGTCCAACTTCAGCATGGAGGAAACATTCAATGCAGATCTGGATCTGGATCAGCGGGCAAAATATCCCCTTTGATGAGGACATGTTAAAACAAGAATCCTGTTGTGAAAAATCACACAAGTGAAAAAAAATTCATTCATGAATTCACAAAGGAAAAAGGTCATCAAATGTTGTGTCTTCCGCTGAACAACAATTGCCAATTCAACCCCATCGAATCAATATGGAAGCATAAATATGGAAGCACAATGGAAGCATAAAATGTCAAGAACAACCATTCGTTCAAAATTTCAGACGTTCAGCGCTTGGAAAAAAAAACATTCGATCAATTAATGTTGACCCCAAAGATGGTTGGAATTCGTGTGTGGAACATGTTTTGAAAGTGGAGACTGGTGACTGGGAACGGGACACAATCTTGAGAACAACGTGGAACGCCTGGTCATTTGTGTC
>JASGXE010001208.1:0-23141 GCA_030068105.1 Sinentomon sp. SZTP_YWyxl
TTTTTAAATGCATAAAAAAAACACTGTTTTCCGGGGAAATGCATAAAAAACACTGTTTTCCGGGGAAATGCATCAATACCGCGCCCGTTTGCATTCCTCTGCCATCTATGAGTTGAGAGCAGAACTTTCCAGTCCAGCGGGTGTGAACATTGACGCAATTTTTACGCCATCTCGACCGAAGTTATCGAACTGAAGATGATTTACAAAGACATCAGTGATTCAGATCCAATCGACAGATGTCGGTCGGTCGGATGTTGATCGGAAGTACTCTAGACGGCAGAATTGTCAAAAAATAGTGAAAATGAATAAACGTCGATATCTTCGGTTCTACTGAACGGATTTAAATAAAACAAAGAGTTTTGGATTCCTTGTTTCATCGCGAATGCGTTTCTTCCGAATTCTGGCGTTAGGAGGGCATATGGGGAAGGTTCCAAGGCATCCGAAATTGCGAAAAAAAATTGGTCAAAAATTACCAAATTCGGTGTTCAGAACCTTTTAAAAATACCCTATCCCCTGTGGGGGGCGTAGATCAGGAGAGGGTTCTGAGTTGCACCGGTTCGGGACAAATGAACACCATCTCGACGATCTCGACCGCCTGGAGCCGAACAACGAATCACATCCACAAGAAAGTCAAATTCTCGTATCAAGGAGGGTAGGCTCTGCATTCTGCAAACATTGTTCTGAAAACATGAATTACACACAATAAAATTAGCAATTTGAAATCGACAAGAACTTTTTTTAAAATTCAAATTAGAATTGAATCCTTTTTGGGAAAAAGGGCAAAATTCCATTTTTGTGTGTCCGTACTTTTCTGACAACAACGGCACTTTTCCCGAATTTGTGTCCTTTTCCAAAAAAAAAATGTTTTTTCACAGGCTCTTTTGATCATTCATGGAGTCAGCACAAATTTGCCTTCTTTTTCGTGAAGCGTTACTGCAAAGAACAGAGATCATGGGTGACGTCGAACTCAGATCCCGGAAAAAGTGGAAATTATGCCCTTTTTCCCAAAAAGGATTCAATTTTTGACAAATATATGTAGGCACAAAAATCTGAAAATATAAAAAATACACGTGTATGGTTTTCTTGTGCGAACTTTCACTCTCTTCTCGCAACTGGATAAAGCATTAAACCATCTATTTGGACATTCTGAGTTGCAATTTCAATTATTTCACACGTTTATTCTTTGGAGAAATCAAGTTTCAACATGGTTGGCAAAAAATTGCCACCAAGATTTTCTTTACTGTTTCAAAGGCATCACACGAACAGAAAAAGAGATGGTTTTTGGTCAGATCTTGGGTGGACGCAGTTTCCGGATGGTTTTTGGTGGTGTCCATCACTTCCTGTTCGAAACGTGTTCTACAACAGGGACAAGGGACACCCAAAGGACACTTTATGGAGACTTTCAGGAGAATTTTCAAGACAAATTGCTTACTGTGCACCTATCGTATTCATGCAAAACATTGAAGACAATTTTCTGGACGTTCGTCATTCGGCGCTTGATTCTCGAGGAAAGTCCGGAATCCAAAGTCAAAGATCACTCGTCCCCGCTCAGATGGTGCCCCTGCATGGGGGAACGAGCAAAAATGGAGGAGCAGAAAAATTGCATGTTGCGTCACAAGCGATTCGTGGGCCGGCTCTCGCGCGGGCGGAGCACCTTTGATGGGGTTCCAAGGGAAAACAGTGCCCGCGCAGGGGGAAAAGGGGACAGAGTTCACAACTAGGATCTCTGCGCTTAAAAATATGCCCTGTGTTTCTAATCGTTAACCTTTTGTTATTCTTTCACAAGAAAAACCAAATCGCTTCACACTTTGATGTCGTGACCCCATCCAGCGATACTTAGGCCCTAATTCCAAACAAATCGCCAGAATTTTGACCGAATAAATGACGCTTTTCTCAAAACATTTTTTATGAATAAATATTTCCGAAGCGATTTTCCACTGCAGTTGGTTTGGACGAATGGTCCAACCAACCAAAGCACCGTGCTCGTTGATGTTGTGTTCCAATCGTGGCGGGATTTTTTGCAAATATCTTTTGAAAAATGACTTTTTTAACACCAGTGGGTTGACACCACGCAGTTGGTCGACATCATGCGGCAAGTTGACACCAAGCAGAAAAGGTTGACACCATGCGGTAGGCTGACATCACGCAGGAGGTTAACACCCAGCAGGTTGACACCACGCCGCAGCTTGACACCATGCATTGGGTTGATCACAAGCAGTAGGTTAACACTACGCGTAGGTTGGCACCACTCAGGTGGTTGACACCATATGCGGTACGTTGACACCACACGTTGTTGGTTGACACCATGCGGTACGTAGACACCATGCAGAAAAGGCTGACACCATGCCGTAGGTTGACATTACGCAGGAGATTGACACCACGGAGAGTAGGTTGGCTCCATGCAGTACGTTGACACAACGCATTTGGTTGACATCACGTAGTAGTTGTCATCACGAAGGAGGTTTAAAGGTAGGTTTCCACTATGTCATTTTCTCTGTCATTAATGACGTCACTTGAGTGACACGAGTGACGTCAATCATGACATGCTTTGGAATCCACGTTGTCATTGCTGTTCTGTCACTGCCGAAAGTTGCTTGATCATGTTGTCTGTCTGGTGCTGCCGTCTCTGACATTTTTCTGCGGCCAAATCCGCAAGCTCGTCTCTCAACCAAGAGGAGACTCGATGTGATCCAGTTTTTGGGAATTGATAACATTACTGTGGCATTCGAGGTCTGCGTCAGCCAACTGATGCATGCATGGTGGGACGCCATTTCGCGGATCAGCAATATGTTGGGGTATTTTTTGATTCAACACGATGAGGGAGGAAAACGAAAACCTGGCAATATCGAAAGGTGAAAGTATTTCTCAAAAATAGCAGGTGCGAATTTTTCAGCAGAATTTTTTCTTTCTTTGGACTAGCGCCACAATGCGAAACTTGACTGATTTATTTCTTACTGCCAACCGTAATACGTTGGCTGTTTTGAATCGAAAAAAAAAAGATAAAATGCAGCTGGAGAAATGATGAAGCCGCAGAAATTTGACCCTGCGAACCAGACGCAAAAAGAGCTTAAGAGTGAGACCCAGATTGTTGAAAAAAACGTCTGTGAGCATGTCGAGAAAAAACTCGGCATGTCGAGAATAAACTCGACATGTCGAGAATAAACTCGGCATGTCGAGAATAAACTCGACATGTCGAGAATAAACTCGGCATGCCGAGAATAAACTCGACATGTCGAGAATAAACTCGGCATGTCGAGAATAAACTCGGCATGCCGAGAATGAACTCGGCATGTCGAGAATAAACTCGGCATGCCGAGAATGAACTCCGCATTCGAGAATAAACTCGGCATGTCGAGAATAAACTCGGCTTGCCGAGAATGAACTCCGCACTCGAGAATAAACTCGGCTTGCCGAGAATGAACTCCGCACTCGAGAATAAACTCGGCATGCTGAGAATGAACTCCGCATTGGAGAATAAACTCGGCATATGTCGAGAATGAACTCCATATTCGCAGTGTGTCTGACATGATATCTAAATTAAACTGGATACTCCGCTACATATCAGAAGAAAATTCAGCAGGATAATATGCCTTTTCAAAGTGGTCTCAAATGTTGGTGGTTGGGGTGAATTGTTGCCACTAATTCAGAGACCTACATCCATTTCTCGGCATGACCACCAATTCAAAATAAGAACTCTTTCATGCCCCAGGACTAATGTGGAGAAATTTTCTTTTCTACAAAGAACGATTCCTGACTGGAATTTATCCCGCAAAAATTTTTAAAACCCCAATTTCTATAAATCTGCTGAAAGCACGTCTTTTCGCATTTTTGGGAGCTCTACTCATTAGATTATGTTCGCCTGTTACAGCTCTACTGTGAGGAGATCGATTCGAGTTGCCATATGGAAAGTTGTTGTTGTTATTATTTCGTATGCAGTCATGTTGTTATAAGGTACAGCCTGGATTATCGAGGGTGGCGTATGGAAGTATTGTTCTTATTATTCCCAGAAAATTCATACGGCTGCGCCTTCTCCGCCATGCATGATCTTAGCAGCCAATCTCTGTCTTCGATCCAGGTTTTTGCACCTCCCAGTCTCAGTTGTTTTCCGACTTGACAGTTGAATTATGAGGTGTTGCCTGCCTTCTTCGTGCTCGGATTCAGCTGTGGGTTTCGAATAAACGCATGCCGCGCACCGCGCACCTGGGCAATGGCAAGCTTCAACGAGAAATTGTGGCCAGCAGAGCAGACCGAGATTTACCTTCATTCCACTGTTGGATGCTTGCAAGCATGCAGTTCACTCTGCTCGATCGAGTCGAGTTGATCTTCTTGTACATGGGGGCCCAAAAAAGTTTGCTGCGAACGTGTGCCTTGTTCCATGAAGGCATCCGGATCGGCCAAGACAACCAACGACCCTTCCAAGGGCCACCAAAAACTCTCTTTTTAGGGCAACTAGCGGCCCTTTTAAGGGCCACTAAAACTGTCCTTTTTAAGGGCAACCAACGGCCCTTTTAAGGGCCACCAAAACTGCCCTTTTTAGGACAACCAACGGCCCTTCTAACGGCCTCCAAAAACTGTCATTTTTAGGGCAACCAACGGCACTTTAAGGGCCACTAAAACTGTCCTTTTAGGGCAACAAACGGCCCTTTTAAGGGCCACCAAAACTGTCCTTTTAAGGACAACCAACGGCCCTTCTAAGGGCCAGCAAAAACTGTCCTTTCATGAGCAACCAACAGCCATTTTCAGAGTCACCAAAGATACCGTTGACCCATTACACAACAAGCTCTTTACTGATCTTTTTTATGTGTGGGCGTTCACACGAACTTTCGCGACACCCTGCCCGCGTCTTATACTCTGTTCACACTGGATTACTTTACTTTGCTATAGCAATTTACTTTTGAAAAATGCCGACACGCAAATATGGGTTGGACACCCCTGCATGGTCTGCGCTGGTGATATTACCATATATGGTCATAAAATACAGTTTTCAAAAATAATCAATATCTTGACATTCCCTGCGAGTTGGAAGCTGAAAATTGTCTCAAAAGATGATAAAAATTCGGCGCAAGTCATTTTATAGAGGGACCATTTTCGCTAGGATGACTCCTTCACTCTTTAAAAGGGCAAAGAAAAATCTCTGTTGAGGCTGCAACAAGGAAATCGCGATTGCAGCAATGCCACAAACAACAAAGCTTCATAAATTTCACCTTTTCTCGAAAATGCCACCGCACAATCGAAACGCCGCATTTTCTTGGTTTTGTTTTACTTTTATTTTATTTTATTTTAATTTTTTATTTTGTTTTGTTTTTATTATTTTATTTTATTCTATTTTTGGTATGAATTAGATGAATTGTGGAAGTGAGTGAAGAATGAATGAAAAGCATGCCGCAACCACTGCGGATCGGCTTCAAAAATGCTTGCCATGAATAAAAAAAAATTACCCAGGAATGGAACCCCATCAAATTTCACCGGAAATATGGAACCCACCAATATTCACTAGCAAGTTTGGAACGCCCCTCAATATTTGTTGCAAATCGTGATTCCCCAATGGTGATTATTTCCCCGGCGGTGAAATATTTCAACGAGGGTGAACTTTTTCTCATGGGTGATTTTTCCCGAGGATGAAATTTTTCCCAGGGATGAAATTGTTCTTGACGGTGATTTTTCCCCAAGGATGAAATTTTCCTGGCGGTAATTTTTCCCGAAGGATGAAATTTTAGCCGAGGGTCAATTTCCTCATGGATTAAATTTTCCGTTGGTGGATTTCCCCAAGATCATTTTTTTTCTAGAATGGTGACATTTCCCCTTCGGTGAAATTTCTCCCAGAGATGAAATTTTCTCCCGAGGGAGAATTATTTCCAAGGATGAGATTTTTCCCCGAGGGCGAATTTTGCCCAGGGATTAAATTTTTCCACGAGTGTGAAAGAGTCCCGGATTTTTTTTTCCAAATTTTTCTCCAAGGATATAGGGGTTAATCCTAGGTAAAAAAGGATAATTCTCCGAGGGGTATTCTATTTTTTCCTTCAACTATTGTGGTCGATAAGTTTTCTTTTTCCTTCAAATCATTATGCCGAACATCGCCTACAACAACCATCTGTTGAAATTGGCACGTTTTGTGGACTTCCACGGAAACAAATCGACGTCGACACCAAATTGTTGTTCTCGACAGAGATGAGTCGGAACACCCGGTTCGGAATTCGGAATCGGAACGTTTAATAATTCCGAAGTTTCGGAATTCCGAAAAAATCGGACAAATTCCGAAATTTTCGGAATTCCGAAATTCACGGAATTCCGAAAGTTCGGAATTCCGAAAAAATCGGAAATATTCCGAGATTATCCGAATTCCGAAATTCGAGGAATTCCGGAAAACTTAGAAATTCGTTTGGAAATCCAATAGATATGAGTCGGAACGCCTGGTTCGGTATGCGGATCTCGGAATCGAATGACGGAACTTATTAACTTTTTTTATAGTCGAACCTTCGAATTCCGAAACACCAGAAATGCCCGAAATTTAAGTCTGCAAACTCAAATTCGAAGAAATCTAGATTCATGCCCAAAGTGAAGTCATCAGTCTTCAATGTAGCAGTGAGAACAGTGCTTGTATGTGGTTCACCTGTCTGCTACCCAATCAAGTAAACTATTCGGACAGCACTAAGCACGTTCAGAGAATCAAAGCAAGATTCATCTGCCATGACTATTGACAACAACCGGAAATCCAGCGTGTCGGGTGAACATTTTTTTCCCAATCCACTTCCGCATGCGCGTCTCTGATTGGTTGTTGGGATTTCCAGCCAATTTCAACATCCAATTTTCAAAACCTGACTAAACCAAACCTAACCTGACCTAACCTAACCTAACCTGACCTAACCTAACCCTATTGCAACCCAGAAAGAGCTGCGAAGCGTGGCAAACATGCCAAATGGCAAAAAGCGGTGTGGAATGCAAAAATCCCAAAATTGATGACGTCACAATTTGAGGCGACGTGATTGGCTGTTGCGACCTCCTGGTCCGCGGAAGTGGATTGGAAAAAAAATTATGCGTGTCGGGTATGCTAAAGCGCCTTCAATTCAGCCAGCTGGCTCATGAGAGAATTTCTGGTTTCCATGCTGGATCAGGTTCCGACGAGTTCCGGTTCCGAACATAGTCACGGTTACGAAAAGAGGAATCCAAGAATGGTTCCGTTTCCGAAGGAGTTTCGATTCCGAATTTCGACCCGGATCCGAAAAACGTTCCGGTACCGAAGTTTGTTCCGATTCCGAGAGTATAGTTCCGGTTCCTAAAATTCTTCCGGTTCCGATTCCGAAAAAGTTCCGTTCCGAAATTAGTTCCGGTGCCGAAGTTAGTTCCGATTTCACGAAAAGTTCCGGTACCGAAAGTAGTTCCGGTTCCGAATTTAGTTTCAATACCGAAGTTAGTTCCGATTCCGCGAATAGTTCCGGTACCGAAAGTGGTTCCGGTTTCGAATTTAGTTCCGGTTCCGAAGTTAGTTCCGATTCCGCGAATTGTTCCGGTACCGAAATAATTCAGGTTCCGTGAATAGTTCCGGTTCCGAAATAGTTCCGATTCCGACCCGACTTTCAAATTTCCGACCCGATTCCGTTCCGAACAAAAAAACCGGGTTCCGCTCACCCCTAGTTCTCGAACAGTTTCACCAACATGAGATATAGCTCGGACTCCGACAGCCGGCATCTGTGGAACGCATGAACATGAAAAAGGTTGGACACTTGAATCACTTCCATCAATTTCTGTTAGAATTTATGAAGCTTTGGTTTCGGTTTTTGTTGCTGCGTTGCCATGGCAACAACAATTGTGATTTTCTTCCTGGTGCCGTGGTGCGATTTCAAAACTGCACATCGGTCAGTTGTTGTTGTGCTGCATTTTTCATCAATCTTGCAGTGTGATCGGGAATTTTTTCTTGGTGCTGTCTTCATATTTTTATTTTCTTATTTACGCCGTCCTAAAATATCGAATACATTAATCGAAGGCAAGCAGAAAGCCTCACTTTGCGTGAACGTGCAGGGGTGTCCAACTCATATTTGCGTGTCGGCATTTTTCAAAGGCAAATTGCTTTAGCAAAGTAAAGTAATCCAGTGTGAACAGAGTATTAATGAACACCTGAGGCCTTTCGAAACAACAAAAAAAAAAAACATTTCTCCATGTTCATTTTCGCATATTCGGTGTGTTTTGTTTTCAAGTGCCTGGCCGTCCCACGCATGCTGAGAAGGCGCAAGTCTGCCTCCTTGTAATGACTTCGGCTGTGGCTGGACGCGGGAGATCTCTCGTGACGAATGTCAAATGCATCCACCAATTCTTGACGTTGCCATTTTGTCGATTTCAAAGCAAATGGTGTGCTCTGCATTGGATCCTCACTTTTTTTTCTGTCGGTCGCGGATGAGATGACACGTGGGTGGGTGCTCGTGAATAACAAGAACAATGACTTTGCATCCCATGCCATGACAACAATAACTTCCATATGGCAACTGCTGACGATTCTTCCCTGTATACTCCAATTTCACTTCGGTACCTATACTTGCTGTCGATTTAAGGCTTTTTCGTTGCGTCTTGAATGATGATCTCTTGTGCTTTCTAACATTTTTTTTCTCCTTGCATAATGTGTTTGTTTTGTGGATAATAAGTCTGTTTTTGCATATATGAAACGGGGCCAAGCCCCTAAATATAAACATTTCAATTCAATTCAATATTCGAGAATGAGAATAAACTCGGCATGTCGAGAATAAACTCGAGTTTCGGCATGTAGCGAATGAACTCGGCATGCCGAGAATGAACTCCGTATTCGAGAATAAACTCGGCATGTCGAGAATAAACTTGCATAGCAAGATTTTGCTACTGCTAACATAGCCAGATTTTGATTCCTCGAAAAAATCTTTTCATCTGAATAAAATGGAACGGAATTCGAAATGTTCTCGTGTTTTGTGCACGGCTTGCAGGTTGCCTTTCATATGCGACACAAAAACCCGCTTGGTCTGTTGATATTCTGAGTTGAATTCTCTGTGAAAATCCCCTGTGTGTCAGGTGTCTGATGGTCAACTCATGAACTGTTGATAAAGTATGTCCTCGAATAGATCGATACAATCCATTGGGATGGTTTCAATAATTCTTTTTGTCGCCACATTTCTTCTCATAAAAATGAAGGAACGGCATCCTAAATTGCCAGAAAATCTCATTGAGTCCATTGGAAAACCTGGAAAATTCGGGAAACTATTCTTTTATTAAAATTGGGGCGATTGGAGAAGAAAATGAAAACACAAAAAGAACTTTACCAATCTCAATAATCTCAAATGCAAGAGAACGAAACCATGAGGTTGCCTATCAAAAATCATTTTGGCGCAGATTCCTATGCTTTTCGCTTTTCCGTGATCCATCAGCGCTTCATGTTCGATCCACAAAAATATTTTTGAATTGTTCAGCACATCTCTCAAGTCAGATAGCCGGGAGCCGGACCAGCAGTCTCTGCCGGGATGCCTTTTTCTTTTGTTCACGCACCCAGCAAAGCTGATCCGAGTGCGCTGAGTGCAAGCGGGCAATGCGAAGGATTTGGCTACCTGCCACAACAAAAGAAGAACCTCCCTCTCTGTTTCCACTATGACATTCAGTGAATTCATCAAAGTGACGTCACTAATGACGTGTCACTAATGACATGATGGAAACGTACCTTAAATCACGCAGAAGGTCGAAAACACGCAGTTGGTTGACACCACGCAGAGTGAGGTTGACGTTTTATGCTTTCCGAGCTTTCTTAGTTCACGAAATTTTGCTTTCGAATTTTCATCCATATTTTTAAGACGAGCATGCACTCGGCGTTTTTGCCTAAGCAAACGTCTCAGGTCCTGCTTTATCCACGGTTGGAAGGACGTGTCGCAATTAACAGATTTAGACGGGATAAATTTGCTGGCCAAGTCAAGGAAGCGGGTTTTAAAATAAATCCAATCATCTTCGACAGTTGTTAATCTTTCGGAGCGTTTTGCAGCCAAGTCGCAAGATAACTCCTGCCGAAATGCATCCCAGTTAGCCCGATTGTAAATGAAAACATTCCGCTTGACGCAGCCCTTGGTTTTTACGGGTGTTTTTAGAAATCCAAAGACCGCTTCATGGTCCCCAATACCCTCAATGACGTCCATATCAACTTTTGTGGTCAGAGACGTTGGTCAGAGATAACCCGACATGGAAGCATCGTTTTGTCTGTGAGCGGGGAAGAAAGAAGCCGCGGCTCCCTTGAAATCCCTGGGAGTCGCGGCCTCTTCCCCGCTCAAAAACAAAACGATGCTGCCAAGGTCGGTAAACGTATACCTAAAAGGCGCGTTTAAAGGTACGTATAAAAGGCACCTTTTATACGAGTTCACCGATCTTGGATGCCGCCATGTCGGTTGTCTCTGGCATCTTTGAAAATAGGTACCTGGCAGGAACCCGGAATTTTATAACATTGAAACTTGAGCACTTTTGTTCCTCGAATAGTTTAAGAGTTTTACCCGACGAAAGTTTGGGATAATTATACACGTGTGAAAGCGCTCATGTTTTAGCTTTGCACCAAACGCAACCACATCAAAATCCGTCGCTTTGTTCAGGAAGAATTTAACTTTCTGTGGGTATCGCACCGCGGTCCGCCATTCACTCGCATGTATGTATGTGACGTATTTCTCTTCTGTCCGAAGATGATACCCCCTTTAAACGCCGCAATCTAGCAACACACAGTTTGGCACCATTTTGCTCCCATTTGACTCCATGTTAAATGAAGCACAGTTCTTCCACTTCTTCCTTTAAACGTTATGCTAGGAGTTTGAAAACCTGAACAATCGCATCGAGGCCGTAATTTTGCCGTTGAACAATGGTAATAATGTTACTTTTGTGGATCCCAATGTTTCGCTTCCCATTGACAGATGTTTGAATTGCGATGGCGTCGATCTCATTCTTTTTTGAAGCAGATCACTTGCAAGTGTTTTTAGGCAAGATCCAGAGGCTTTAAATGCCACACTTACGAATACATCCAACTTTTCTTTTTCTGTATCTCCATCTCCATCCCACTCGGCAGCTGTTCGAGCTGGAGCAGGGGACAAAATTCAAGACTCCGCACCTGACAAAAACATGCAGCCGGATTCCTCTTTTCTGGTAAATTCTGTGACCCTTATTGTTTCTGGTAAACTTGAACTGATTGAAAGCAATTTTCGCAGCTAGAAAAATAAGTCAATACAGTTTTGAACACTGATTGAAATTCGCACTCGCCAGACCTGATTATAGGTTTACCGAATCCTGGCTAAGTCCGGAATTTAAAAACGCCGTTTTCTTCCCAAGAAACTTAACCATTCATCGTCGATGCAGAAGCTCTTCAGGAGGAGGATTTTTTCCATGTGTGGCCTCTCACCTGGAGAGCTCAATGATAAACTCTATCAAAAGTTTTCAGAGGAATCCATAACAAACTCAGGCGCCATTTAGAAGCAATGGCAGCATGCGCCGCAAAACATCATGACACTCGTGTGAGGCGTGAAGTTGCACCAAGCCCTGTTGAAATTAGATGGGCCCTGCATAAACCAGTACTTTAAATTTTTTCTATGTTCGAGGGCTTTTGATAAGCTTTGTATTCCGACGATTGCTATGAATTTTTGCTTTGCAAGGTTTCATCCCGTTCATCTTCCCTCAATCTCCATATTCTTGTCGATTACAGGCCTCATCATTCTGGCACTGAGCTCCTCGAGGCAATAGAGACTTTATGCTTGATCAGGTTTAAGCTATTGAAAAATTCCAGTCTGTCTTTGCATGTTGCTGGGCATCTAAATCTCCCAGACATCAACTGGATAAAGCGCATCGTTCCGCCTAGTCCTTGTATGGCTCAGCTTAGCTCAGCTCTGAACAATGCCTGTTAAAACGGAAAAGAGGTGACAGAAGGGAAGGAACTCAAAGGTTTTCCTAAGGCCTCGGGTCCGGAGGTTGGTTCTAGTTTTAGGTGGCGGAGGTTGTCACTCGAGTGCCAGGTTCAAGAAGAGAACACACAATGTGAATCGGGTTATCAATGGCACAGCCCTATTAATATCAAAGCAGCTTTAGAAATTCATCACAATGAAATGGCTGACATAAAAAAGGGAGCCCTCGCAGGGGTGAGATTTCACAGACACAAACAACGCATAAGACATAATGACAAGGTTACATTAATATGGCACTTAACTTGTTTTTCTTAATCCTGGAGTTCTTGGAGCCTTTTTCCGGGGGGGGTGCAGAACACTGGAATGTTCAAATTTGGAGTGGCTGTGCAGACGCTCTTGTAATTGAGATGATGATCTGGTGTGGCTGCGGTGTCAATTTTGAATTTTCCAAGGGCACATCGTTGTCAATGACTGGAAGACCCGGTTGGCAGAGAAAAGTTCGGGGAATGAGGTACGGGTTGAACCAATCCAATCACGTTGAATCAATTCCCGGGGACATGCAGATCAAGGCTGACCGCTGAACCTTGGTGAAAGCCAATCTTCCAAGGTTGTAGGTGAATGTCCTTAGTTGTATGGGGGGGATATCAAGATCTTGGTCTGGGTAGGGCCTTGGCATGTAGGTTGTGGTTTGGCGTTATGTTCTCCCCATGACAGGAACCCGTTTAACGGGAAATGAAGTTCAATGCTGAACAATTAACAACGAACGATGAACACACGGACAAACAAAAAAACGATGAACACAAAATGAGGCGAGGGTGGACGAGAGACCAGACGTGGCTGCTTGCTTGGCTGGCTGATCTGAAAAGGAACGTACGGAAATCTCTCGAAGCGCACCTGGATTTCCACGTGAGGCGGACCTCACCACATGACCAAATTTTTCTGCTTTGCCATGCGCGTTGCAGCTGATCATTTGCTGCGAACTGCTATTGTCAGTTGCAGCTATGGAAGCTGACAAAACACACGGTGATACCGCATCACCGTGATATCACCCAGCAACAAAAAAACGGCAAAAAAATGCTTCCAACTCCTCCCAAAAATGATATGATCTGGCACAAAATTGCTGGTTAGTGACAACTTCTCAAAATATCGAATTTGGAAAATTATGGCAGGGGCAACGTTTGCTGCGGTTTTGCACAGGGAGCTGACGTAAATTCCAGTTTGTTGGTGTTTTTGTCAATCAAGACTCTGGAATGTCTGAAAATCACGGTGATACCGGATCACCGTGATACTGTTTGCCTTTCTCAGAAAAAGTTTCACTCACTGAATGCACAGGCTGAATGCACCTACCATCTGGTGTAAAAAGCAAAGCGCTAGCAGAATTGACTTGTCAAGATTTTTGTCAGGTCTAGTAGCCTAAGTGTGATGTTTGTCAGCTACTGTGGAAGACAGACACGGACCTTATGGAGCCATGCACTGACCTGAATGGGTTTTAGATTTCTCATTATCTTAGCTCTCATCCTGCAACAAAATCTCATGGAATCCACCCAAAGCTTGCGAAATGACAGCAATTTCGGCGATTTTCGACGTGTGCTGAAGTTGCATTGGAGATGGGAATCGGGTTGACGACAACATCGCCTGTTTGGAATCAGAATCAGGCGTGGATGAGATGCTTACTGGCTTCTCTATAATTACTGCAAAAGTTTGCAACACCCGAGAAAAGTTGCAGTTAGGATTGCTGTACCGCTTTTCGATCAGGCTGATCTACCATGGAACAATACGGTAGACTTCAGCTCACAGTTCCTCATAACCTCTCAGCATTGACAGTAGTTAAATAGACCTGTCACAGAGGGGAGGTAAAACTGTAACTGTAATACCATCCTTTGAGGATTGACCGGAATCAAACACGAAAAACAGTTGAAGATTGCGCGAATCAGAGGGAAGGCCAATCCGTTTTCACTACCGTTTTCGTGGAATTGTAGACTTCAAGGCCAATGCATACAAATGGCGTCACAGCCGTTTCTCCAAAATTCTTGACAAAAATAAGCTGGATAAACCACAAAGTTGTAAAGGCCTCGATTTCCATAAGGTCTCCGAGACTGAAAAAATAAATGAAACGGGAAAGGACTCTGATGAAATTGGGTTCGAAGGAATTGTCTGGTGGGAAAGATTTGGATTGTGCTAAGTTTCGATAGATGACAAGGTCAAAACAGTCATGCCTGTAGAGCGAATATGATGGATAATTTAATGTGTTGTTATGAATGAGCTGTGAAATGAGCTGAGTATTGCTGGTGAGTATGTCTGCCTTCTCCAACCAAGAGTCTGAAGCCCATCAGAGACAAATCAAGGGGGTCCAATCATGTGGCTAACCCGATGTAGCTTATTGCGCTTCAAAAAGTTGGTCATGGCATGAATAGCGTTGTCCGGTGTGTCTCAGTTGATAGTTAGTTTATGTATCTCTCTTGCCAACCTAAATGCCCAGTTGCACCGACGATAGGATCAAGCTCTGATCCTGGATCAGGCAATATTATAACCCTATGCTTGATCTCGGATCAGTGTTTGATCAGAGATCAAAGCTTAATCCTTGGTGGTGCAACTGGATATATAGGCCTAAGTGATAAGATGAACAATTTTTCAGAGCGATTGGAGAAAATGCTTAACACAGGGGTAATCAGCATGCGTTCGAGTATCCAAAGGTTGATGTGGATGTGAGAATCCCCAAGTGACTCTTGCGGATCGTCCAATTGGAGACTGCATCGGGTTCCAGAATTTATTTTCAGAATTTATGGTTTATCGTTGCAAACTGCAGCGAGCTGTTTAAAAAAATCTTGAAATTTATCATCATCGGAGAAGTTGTCAGACTGTCCTGATGAGGTGCATTCATTCGGATCAAATTCGGAGCCTGAAGCTGCAATCGATTCCAACTGATTAGGTTTATTTATCACTTTTTCCATACGCGCAAAATCGGGATAGGCCCAAACGCGTACTCATTTTCTTAATTTCGCTTCCCGGTAAGGGTGATTTTTTGAATCTCGAATCATCCTTTCAGTGCGTTGAATCTTGCTTAATCTCCAGAGATGACATTTATTCGAACTTGGAGAATGAATAATAGCAAAAATAATCCGCAGAGCAGATGAACTATCGCAATTGGATGTCTATTGCAGAAAAGAGGCCAGCGACAACCCAACTAGGGCCTACGTCAAGAAGGAGGGTCATAAAACGTCGAAACAAGCAAAACAATTTTGGGGGCGGATTTTGTAAAAAACTTCTAACGACCTCTCATCTAAGTGCAAAACGGAGGGATTACCTTTGACCCATTAGTGGGGCAAATTCACATCGTGAAATTTTCAAATCTTGAAATTGGGTGGAAATCGTAGGAAAATCTGCGTGCCCTCCATGCATGCACACAAGCATACAAAGTGTTTTCCTCCTCATTAACTACCTAAATGTTCCGGTGGTAAATTTCCTCTGGCTACCACATGATACATGGGCCACCCTCTTATTCTACAAATCTTCTTGCATCAGTTTTACGCCTTATCTCGTATAGTTTTGCCTGCAAAATCCTTTTTCCACATGTTGAAGTATCTTGTCGTTTGTATTTATGTCAAGTTAAAAAAATCGCCTCAGTGCCTGTGACTGGGATTTAACTTGGCCAACTTCTCGTCATCACGAAACTGTGGTTGTGGCGCACCCCACACACAAAAGCAGTAAAGTGTGCAGGAAGACAGGAAAAGGAAGTCAGACAACCCTGCCTGTCTTCCTTTTCATTCCTCCAAGGACAACCAACAAACAAGAGTCAAGCTCAAAACGCGCGTTCAACGTGCGCGAAATAGGATCGATTCTATTCTGCGCATGATGCCGCAAGTAAACGCGCTACGGAGCATCGCAAGTAAAACGCATCTTCAAAAGCACGAACAAGCGATCGTCTGAATGAGCCATTACACGGATGTCATGTCATGCTGCGATTGATCATAAACGACGCCAGACAACAAACACGGAACACAAGTCGATTCTTCAGGCAACTTTGCGCTTCTCCGGACAATCACAGACCTACTTATATCCTGCACCCTATATCGGGAGACATGACCATCCGTTTAAGCTGCGCCCCTTCACAGCCAAAAAGAACGTTGGTGCACATTCCTTTATTCCACATGCCATCGATTCATGGAACATGATCCCAAAAGTGATGTTCAAAAAACCGCTCTCGACACGGGCCTTCTGCTCCATGTTGGCCAAGTCAAGTATATTTCGCGATTCTGCAGTTTTTTTTTTTTTTTTTTTTTATGTGCTATCGGCCGTCTGCGTGGATGAGGTGAGTGTCGAGGCCCGCCATAGTCCGGCATGACCCAAGTCCCCCTTCCTTTTGTCATCTGTCCTCACGCTTTGTGTTTGGAGGGGCTCGCTCCAGGTGGATCGAGTAGCTTGGTTCGAACCCTCCAGTCCCCTATCCAATTGTAGCTCCTCGGCCATTTTTTTTTCTAGCTTCTAGCTGTTGGATTACTTCAATCGTTCTTGCTCATTTTTGTTTGCCGTTGTTCATTTGTCTCTTCTTGATTTAGAATATAGAGCATTTCACCTTTCTGTAAATAGCTTTTTTTTTGGGGGGGAAGTTTTTTTTTTCCCCTTTCCCCCAAAGGGAAAAAAAAAAGGGGCCAACAAAAACCCATGGTTTTTGGGGGTTTTAAAAAGTTAATTTTGGGGTTTCCTTTAAAGGGGTTTTTTAAAAAAAAAATTTTAAAAATTTAAAAGGGTTTCCCGGGGAAAAAAATGGGGGGAATCCCTTTGAAAGGGAAAGAATTTGGGGGGGCCCCAAAATTTTTTGGAAAATGGAAATTTTTAAAAAGGGGGTTTTAAAAAACCGGGTTTTTTGGGGAATTTAAATTTTTGGGGGGAAATTCCCCGGTAAATTTGGGGGCCCCTTTCCCGGGTTTTTTTTTTTTTTTTTTCCCCCTCCCAAAGGTTTTAAAAATCTTTTTTAATTTTTGGGGGGTTTTTTTTGGGGCATTCCTTTCGGCTTTTTTAAACCCAAGGATTCCAATTTTCCAAAAGGGAAAATTAAAAAAACCCGGGAAAAAAAATTGGGTTTTTAAAAAGAGGCCAAAAACCCCAGGGTTTGGATTCCCAAAAAAGGGGGGTTAAATCCAACCCAAGGGCCAAAAAAAAAAATTAATTAAATTTTAAAAATTTTAAAAATTTAAAATTTTTAATTTAAAAAAATTTTTTAAAAAAAAAAATTTTTTAAAGGGAAAATTTAAATTTTTTGGGGAAAAAATTTTCCCCCCTTCATTTAAAAGGTTAAAAGGTTTCCTTTCCCTTTAAACCCTTTTTGGGTTAAAAACCCCCGGCCCAAAACAGAAAAAGGGCCAATTTCCCCCTTCTTTCCCCAATTTAAACCCTTTTTTGTTTTCCCAAAAAACCCCTTTTTAAAACGGTTTTAAATTTTAAAGAAAAAAAAGGGGGTTTTTTAAAAAAATTGGCCAATTCCCCCCCCGGGGGGGCCCCCCCCAAAAAAACAAAAGGCAGGGCCCCGGGAAAAAAGGGGAAAACCCCCCCTTTTTTCCCCCGGGGCCCCCTTTCCGGGGAAAACCCCCGGGAACCCAAAAAAAAAAAACCGGGGTTTTCCGGGGAAAAAAGGACAAAAAACCAAAAAACCAAAAATTTTTCCCAAAGTTTTCCAAAATTTTCCCGGTTGACCTTAAAACCCCCAAAAACAAAAAAATTCTTAAAAAGGGCTTCCCCAAAAATTTCCCCTTTTAATTTCCCCCTTTTTCCCCCCTTTTAAAATTTCCCCTTAAGGAAAAAGGGGCCAATTTTTTTAAATTTTCCCGTTATTAAAACCCCAAAAGGGGGAAAAAAATTTGCCCCCGGGGCCCCCAACCAAAAAACCGGATTTCCGGTTTTTTTTTTTTTTTTAAAGGCCCCTTTTAAAAATTTCCCCAAAAAGGGGCCCCTTTCCCCCCTTTTTTTTTTTAAAAAGGGTTTTGGGGGGCCCGGGGAAGGGTTTTAAAAATTTTTTAAAAATTTTTTTCCCCCCTTTTTTTCCCGGGTTGGGGCCCCTTTTTCCCTTTTTGGGCCCCAACCCAAAAAGGTTAAAAAATTTCCCCAAAAAATTTTCCCCTTTTTGGGAAAAAAAAATTAAAAAAAAATTTTTTTAAAACCCTCCTCCCGGCAATACAAACCTCCATGATTTTGCCTTTAAACAAAGCGGGGGGCGGGGTTTAAACGAGAAAAATCCAAATGGCCAAAGCCTTGGAAAAACTCGGGTTATAAAACACGGTCGTTGAAAAAAGCCCTTGACACGACAAAACCGCGCTGGCAAAAATCACCCGAACAGCAGCCATCCCGGCCGAAAGTGCATACACATAAACACAGTCAAATCGCTCGTTTTGTGTGCGCGTGCCTCTGATCCGGGATGCCAACCCGGAGCACACAACGAAAACCATACGTAAAAAACACAGTCGTGTGTATACTCAGACATTCAAAATACGCGGGCCATAGGAGATTTTTGTCAGACTTTTGAAGCACGGGGCCATGTTATTCCCCATCTAGTAAGCGCAGTTAAATGCATTCCTTTATGTAATGTGTTTTGTGGCTCATGCGAAATGGGGAATTACATGGCCCCGTGCTTCAAAAGTCTGACAAAAATCTCCTATGGCTCCCATATTCAGAATGGCTCCGTATGTATGTACAGAGTGGATATTTTAAAAGTATCACTCTTATCAGATTTCAGTGAGCTCACATCAAAAATCTCGTTTTCATCGACAGTACCTTTTCACACAAATTCGACAACAAAGTTCGTCCGTGTAAATGCTCCTTAGTGAGTCATAATCTCGCACAACATGCTTGAACTTCAAACTTGAATCCACAAGAAATATTTTGCGTTTTCAAGTGGGCCCATATCACCGAAACACGTGTTCGGCTATCGGAAAAGTTTTCCACAATGAATGTTGTTCAATTTGACCGGCCAATGAATGCTGCATTCATTTTTCCGCTCCAATCACAGCACGCGCGAAGCCATAAGCGACAAGTTTGAAGTGAATCGCCGCACTGAACGCACGTGCATGCAGGTGAGGCTGCAGACCAAAAATCGAAGCGTCCGCTACCTGAGTGAGCCGAGTCAATTCGAGCAGAGCACAGGGTGTTACGATAAACCCTTCTCCGTTCAAAGAATGAATGACAAGCTCGTTTTGCCCGAATTAGCCCATTTTACTTCAAAAACACGACTCCCTGTTCAAAGAAACATAATGAATGGGCAGAATTCAACAAAATTTCTGCCTGTTGCCGAAAAGATTCTTATTGTCAACGGCGTTGCATGGTCGCGGTGTTGAAGTTGCGCCTACGTGATTCAGATGCCATAACACAGGGCAGGGTGCAAGGCCAAACAAAGGCTTGCAAAAAAATTTGCACACAAGTCAGCAATCTGAGCCACGCCATTTGCAAACAAATGTGTAAAAAATGTGTAAAAATTCAATAGGCCTAGTTGAAATTGGTAAAACTTTACAATCGGCAACCACCGCCGCGCATCTTGAGTCGCCGCATCATCAACCGCCGCACGTCAATCCGCCCTATCTCCAGCCACCGCATCCGCTCATCTCATGCCGTGTTTTCTGCCATTATTACGCAGTCGTTCAAAGAAAAAAAGTCGATCAAAATTCGGCATTCATTTCGTGTGTGATCTACACGTTAAGACGGCCATGCACTTGGGTTCTTGTACGCGGCTTGGCCAACGAACTGAAGATTCCGAAAGTGGACTCCGCCGTTGGCTATCTGGAAAAGCCCAAACATAATTTTTTCTTGCCCGAACCAAAACAACTGACCATTATCAAGGGCGACTCTGTCGTTGGTGCACGTGGCAAATTTAATGGGGTGGGGTGGGGATGTTGTTTGTACAGGAACCAAGAAAGGGCTATCATCCGTGTACCTGATGAGGTTAGTAACGGCGCGAAGGTAACAAAAGCTATGGTTGGCTGGGTGGTTGGGTGGTTAGGTGTGGGTGCCTTGGCAAAGGTTGTTCGCATCACATGCAAGACCTATTTCGCATTCATTCGCAGTCATGAAGGCGATTGAGTTGTATCGTGCTATCGGAAGGAAGGAATCTGTTACCGGAAGCAAACATAGAAGCCAGTTGGAGTGTCCATAAGATGAAAACAGTCCGGAAGATGCATGGAACGCTTCCTCACATGCTTCATCGATTTTAGTCGAAGCATGGTGGAAATCAGTCAATGCCAACTCTGATCCATTCTTATCGTTGTGCGAGGCATCAGGCAGGTCCACGTTCACTGAAGGTCAAAGACCATTTATCTGGAACCAAAGGCCCTTTTAAGGGCCACATCAGTCGATTTTTATTGGCTATTCTCAGTATTTGACTAAAGCATAAAGCCTTTAGGAATCGGCACCTGTTAATGGTTCAGTCAACAGGTGGAAGGCATTCAAGTTCAAGAACGGCGATATCGCATTTGGGAGTCGGAAGTTGTTTTTGTTCGTTCGGTCGACGCGCGCAAAACAACCCAAGTGCGTGACCAGCTGAACCCGGCTGAACGTGTAGATCACACACGAAACGAATGCCCAAAATTCCGAGTGAGTACAAGAAAGAATGCAAGAATTACTCATGATTCGAATATTAAACCACCAAAAATTTGAGAATCCCTACTTCGTCACTTTAAGATGCGGTGGATGTGGCAGCTCGAAATGCAGCCGATGCTGCAGCAATGGAGTGGCGGCGGCTTGACATGCAGCGGTTGAAAATGCGCCGATAAATGCCAATGGTAAAGTTCAACCTTGAATTTATGCTTTTGTTTTGTGTTTTTTTACGCAAATGATTTCTGTGACACCATGTTTAATTGATCTGCAGAGGTGATCCGTCATGCATTCTGGAAGTGGAATTTTTTATTTTCATTCCATGCTCATTTTTCTCCCCAAATTAATGGCTGATGAAAATCTTTGAATTGGTCATGAAGCTGACAAAATATGCAGGTGTTCTAAGGCTTGTTTACACGTGAGCAATTTCGCCCGTCCATTCGTGCTGTGGCAGCAAAAAAGCAACTCGAGGCCAAAATACTGCACCGCAAAGCCGAAAACCAGTGATACTTTTAAAAAAACCACCCTGTATGTATACCCGCTATAACACGCGAATGAACATACCTTATGTGTTCACCAATTTCGCTCCGCACAACACAGAATATTCAGATCTGACTGCTCACTGGTCTGTCATTTCGTATGCGTGGGCATGCCGCTGCATTCACACGTGTGTCTCCGGGAGGTGCAGAAAAAACAAGAAGCGACAAGCGAATAGCGACAGCCACGCGAGTTGATCATTTCTTCTTCGCTTTGCAACCCACTTCCTTCCGAGCGCCGATCACCTGGCGGGCCTCGTTGCCATGGCAACGAAGTTCGGGACGATATAGCTCCACACTCAGGTGCGTCAAGGAATCATCCATTCCAAAAGTCGGAACAAATCAAACAGACGCATCGAGTCTCGAGACAAACCTGAGTGAGGGGATCTTTCGGCCCGCACTTCGAATGTGGCGTGATCATATGAGTGCCGCCCAACTGCCGAAAAATGATGGCGGCAGGTTCCACAGATAGGTATATGATTTGGCATTTTTTGTTCCCGTGAAACCGTGCCAATCGCCATGTGACAGGCACACGGGATTGAACAGTTCTCAACGCTGTTTAATCCCGAGTTGCCGAGCAACTTTCCGGAACGTTCCCGCAATGTGGCTGGAGTGTGGCTTTGCATGGGCACATGACGAAAATCACTTGCCACAAAACAAAATATCTTATTGTTCTTATTGAGCTGTAAATGGAGCATGGAACACAAACAAAGAGTTCAATGAAAACGAAAAATGAACGAAGACGGCTGTTATTAGTTTTTTGTTTATTTAAATTGAAATAAAGAAAATATCACACACTGCATTTTGGCATAATCAAATGAAGCACACTAGGAACCATTTAAAAATAATAAAAATCAAGGGCAAAAAACAGAGACAAATGCGAATATTTAGTATTTAAACCTGCAAACCCATAATAACTTGTGGTATTTGCGCCCTCTGTCTATACAAGCACGATAAATTCTGCATTTGTATAGGTATTAAGGGAATCGCGTTGACAAGGGAGCTAAATGAGCTCATATACTCGTAGAACAGGGAACCGATGAGAACAGGAGGGATTATATCTTCACATAATTATGCAACATCTGTTCATTGAAACAAAAACCCATGAACAACGACCAAACATATTATTTTAGTTTTTGAGCAGAGCTCTCGAGATCTAACATTTCCTCTCACACGACCTGGCAATTGATAATTTCTGTTTCGTTTGAATTTGATGCTCGCTATTCGTTCAATCGGCAGACTCAGTGGCGTCGCCAGGATTTTCGA
Organism: Sinentomon sp. SZTP_YWyxl; assembly: GCA_030068105.1. Lineage (NCBI taxonomy): Eukaryota > Metazoa > Arthropoda > Protura > Sinentomata > Sinentomidae > Sinentomon > Sinentomon sp. SZTP_YWyxl. The sequence continues at coordinate 22,247 of JASGXE010001208.1, forward strand.
AGTGGGGGGGCTGGAGGGGCACAGCCCCAAGCGCGGGGGGTCTGGGGGGCAGCCGCCCCCCAGCGGGGGTCCAGGGGGCAGAGCCCCCGGCAGGGGGTTTGGGGGACGGAGTCCCCCAAAAGCTGACGCATTATGACAAATTTGAGTTCCTCAGATGGCATCTCAAGGCATTTTTGACACAATTCCTCCTGAAAAGTGGCATGGTCAAACGGCCCTGACCGGATATATAGGTATGACATGATAACTCAAAACAGCCTGAAGCTATTAGGCATCTTAGATTTAGGTTTGGGGCAAGCCGGAAAAGGGATTTTTTGCTGTGCAGAAAATCCATTATTTCTGCCATCTCTTGGCCGGTCGCTGTTCGGAAGAAACCCAGTAAACCCATCGAATCTCAACCTCTCGGCGGTGATGTCCATTCTCCAGGCAGAGGTGACATTTGCGCCCTAGTGGACTTGTGCCATCTTTTATGATTCCATGTATCCTTTTCACAGGAATAGTGAAATTGACAGCCGGACGATAATCTCGGAAAAGAACACTTTTTCTGAAAAGAATACTATAACATGCAGCATATTGGACAGACAGCGAAAAAATCGCTTATTCATTTTCGGTTTTCAGAATTTCGTTTGGAGGGGCTTCACACTTGTTCACAGATAGTTGAGGGGGCTGAAGCCCCCTCCAGCCCCCCCCCCCTGGCGACGCCACTGGACAGACTTACCTTAATAAATTCACGTTTTAAAGTAATTGACACCGATTCAGGCGCGGCGATGAGTTGGCGTGTAAATGTGGCCCATTCGATAACCAGATGCGCCTTGGTGCTCACATTATTTGTCAATCGGCCAATGTACACAGTTGTCGGTGCAGATTTTAGAATTGGAGCCCTCAACGGCTTTGCCCA
>JASGXE010001211.1:0-12836 GCA_030068105.1 Sinentomon sp. SZTP_YWyxl
CGCAATTCTATCTCTACATCGATTTCATGAGACTGTATTAGGCATGCTTTGTACAGGGTATGGTTGACAAAAATAATTGATGTCTCAGTTTTGAATCCACTTGAAAGACAGTGGTTCCAAATGGGATCATAGGTGGGACATCAATTATTTTTTTCGATTTCATGAGATTTATTGCAACACTTTTTCGAATCACCCGCGGAGGAAATTTCATCCGAAGTAGCAGATCTGACCTCAGGCGGTACAAAATTTCCAGGCAGGCTTTCAAATATTTCTCTTCCTCGATTTGGCGAAGGGACTCCTTTAGTCGAAAAGTATTTTGTCGGAAAAATAATATTCCAGCCGTCCCGTGACCCACCAGACCAAGAAGCTGGCATTTTCAGTCTGCTCGCGAATTCAGGTGTTCAGCTGACCTCCTTCGTGTTCGAGTTTTATCATTAACAGCTAATGCATGGTTTTTTATTCCTGCAAATTTTCGCGCGGTCAAGTCACAAGTGCCATCGAGTGGTGTCTCCATTTGGATGGAGACACCCCTCGATGGTGTCGCCATCAAAATGGAGACACCACAAAAAAATGGTGTCTCCATTTTCGATGGAGACACCACAAACCAGTGGTGTCTCCATTTTCGGCATATGCAAACGTTGTTCTTTTCGCAGAAAGACAACAGTGAGGGGACTGAATTTTTTTCAGCGATGTAAAAGAGGAAAGCGGACTGAGTTCAAATAGCATCGGAGAAAATGGCCACCATATGCCTAATGATACAATCAATTTGAATACGGCTTAGAAAATGCACGGTTCGCTCAGCCTACCCGCGACTGTGCACGCGGTACTAGTTTATTTTATTTTATTTTTTGCTGCCCATCTTTTTGCGCCACAGTAGATTACAACAGGTGCACCTGACATCTAATTTACGGAGGTGGCAAATAAGAGCGCAAGTGAACTACAATTGCATTCATACGTATGAGCACCAATCATTCTTTTCAACAAATGAAGAAACTCGCATTATTTTCTTCTCGGTGAGCCATGCCATGGCAATGCCTTCGCGCTGCAAATGATAAATTGTCATAATTCAAGCACCCAGTCAGTTGTTGATTGTGCCTCTATTAAAATCTGATAAATATCACACGATGACTTCAGGACATGAAAAATTGCAGCCCAATATCATGGAATTCGAAAAAAAGCGCATCGAGAAAAGCCAGCAAAACAGTCAATTGAGTCAGCAATGGACTGTTTTTAAAATCCGCACAGTGTATAGGGGTTATATAGGGGTTATATAGGGAACTAATGTTGGCACTTTGGCCAAAAATGACTGTCTTATGCTGGTCGACATTGTCGGAAATCGAGAAAAAAACAAAATCTCCAATAATTTAGGTATTTACAAACCTACCGCAATTGTCGAGGTCTCTCTTGTTTAGAGGACACATTTTTCAGACATTGCCAGTAGCGGATGTACGAGTAACAAATAGCTTGTTGTTGCAGCGATGAAAAATAAAATTCCGATGATCCGAGATCACCGAACAAACTTTTTGACAGCTCGATGCAGTTGAATAATGCATCATTGTGATACCTTTTTCTTAAAAAGTGATTTTATTGATTAAAATCACTTCTTTAAGTGAAAATGAAGAAAAAATGAGACCTACAAAAGAGATCTGTTTTGCCGTGTGTTCGATCATTTCATTCCTTTTTTGGCGGTGCGCGGTTTTCCCAGAATTTCAGAACACTTTGTATCAAGGAAAACAAGTTTTGGCGGCAGAAATTGGCAACGTTTACCCATCCATGCGGGAATCCAATTTGATTTCAGAACAAAAACTTTCCAGACAAAACAATCCCATGTAAATCAAGTGACCAACCACCACACAAGTGATCCAACCAAAGGAAAATCGGAACCATCAGCTGACACAACACACATGCTTTTACGCCGGTGTAGGCTATTCTGTCGTCCCGTAGCAGTGAAATTGACGCACAGTGCGACAAGTTGGCTGGCTTCCGCTCAATATGCTCAGCAACTAAACAGAAGGCATTAGTATTCGTGGATTGGTGTTCTCTTTGAGAAATGTTGGTTTTGGTCACGTACCAACAACAAGCGGGGTGGAACTTATTTGTTTATTTGATTCAACTGAACGACATAAATCTAATGCAGACCTTTGGTTTGATTTTGTCAGACCATCATAGTCAGGTGGCGCTCCGAAGACTTTAAAATATTATAGGCAACTGAGTTCAATCAGCAACATGGCATCCTGAGATTCCGACTCCAAAGCCGTCACGGTGAGAGGTAAACAGACAAGGGACATGTGTTTATCGCTTTGGACTGTGCTAAAATATTTACAACCGAATAGTTTACCATGTGTTGGCATGCAAATACGTAAATCGAAATCTAATTTTTATCCCACCGTTTTCCAAAAAAGACAAAAAAATAAGCTGAGTTCAAGATAACCGCACGCATGTGTAACACCCAAAGCCTCTTCTGCTTTGGGTATTGTTTTTCCTTCGGCCAAAATCATTTTCACTCTGAAATTCCCAATAAATGTTGGTCATCCCTTTTTCAATTTCCGGTGAGTCAAAAAGGGAAAATTCCACTGGAACTTGGACAGTCCTGCTGGACTTCCGACGGCGAATAAACTCATTTCTGCTGAAAAATGTGCATTCATTGTTGCACCTGTGCAGGTCTCAATTTCTGACGAAATCCAACTCATTTCTTTCATCTCAAAGTGCCAACGTTTTAGTGCATGTCCACGTGTTTCTGTGGCGGTTGGCAACCGAGGCCAGGCCCACAGGAAAATTCATTTCAAATGTCTGCTGTGTGGCCACTTCTCAGAACAAAAACACCAAAATCTTCCCAAGTCCTGCCTGCTGCAGTTGTGTGATTGTGGGGAGGTCTCATCCAGTGGACGCACTGCGCAGGCGGGTGATGCAATGCAACATCCGATCAACTGATCCCAAACCTCATTGTTCTTTTTTCCTGCTTGTTCGTGTTTCTCTGCTCCAATTTCCAAATTCAAAATTCAGTCTCGAGTTGGCTCGGTTGGCGGTCAGAGCCACGTCTCATCTTTTCGCTCAGCGACTTTTTGTTCCCGATCCGGGCTGGGACTTATCGATTTTTGTTGGGGACTTTCACTTTTTTTGGGACTTGGCACTTTTTCTTGGGACCACTTCATTTTTTCTTCACAAAAAGTGGTTTCAGTGCACTTGAGTGATAACCTGCGTGACGCTGGATCTATGCTCCAATGCTTGGAAGGTGTGAAAAGTTGTGCCAGTTTTCTGACTTTTCCGGGACGTTTTGCGTGTTGAGACCTTTTGGCTTCGAAGGTCATTTTTCCAGTCGGCTCGTGCCGATGGCTTCATTGGCCTGCAGCGTTCAAGCTGCCAATCGATTTTTGGTGATTCAGTGATGCGCATTGGCGACAAGCCTCCGCAGAATTTTCAACAAGTGTACTGCTGCCAGTGGTTTGCAATCTCTACAGTTCTCCCACATTCACAAATTTTGTGCAAACATGATCCAGGTGTTTTGAATCCAAGGGCTTGTTTTGATTTTGTGAAGGTAATTCTTCACTTTTGTGCCTGGCCCTCTACACATGAATTTTTGGGATGAAAACTTCTGGAGGTATTTTCAGTGTGCAGGCGGAGAAAATGCTCGCTTGTTGGCCTTCCACAATGTTTTTTGCCGCACAGGCCACACGTTTTTTATTTGTAACTTCAGGTTCATAGAAGTCATATCAAAAGACAAATTTTGTTTTCAACAAACTCTTTCAACAAACCCGTTTTCACTTTTCGCTGAAAAATACTGCTCTGAAAATTGCTTTTTTCGGTATGTACCCACCTGACTTTTTAATCTGGGGGTCCTTCGACTGCACAAAAATATTCCTTGGATTTTATCCTGAAAATTAAAATTCTTGGGGCAAACCATTTTGAACTTGCAATTTTCCATGCGCATTATCACGTTTTCCCGAAGCATGTTTTGCAAAATTAGTTGGTAGTTAGGTAGGATAATGATTTTTGTTAAGCTTATGATAACAGGTAAATGGTTACTTGTCCCTTTGTATTGGTGATTCAGCGTGTCACCCTCCGTGACGCATGGAACTGTTGATCATGGCTTAGTTCCATACTTGACATTTGTGACAAGTTCGACGTTTGTGACCAAATTCACAAAAGTTCACCTGGCGCAATTTTGCAACAGCGTAAAGCTGTCCACACAGGATATCTGCTGATCTTTTCTGGATTCCCCAGGGCCACTGGGGGTAAGTGCTTGCCTTCATTTTATGTTGTGTTTAAGACGGTCGGCTGGATAGGTGTCTGGCAATCCTGTGAGTTTGAGAAAGACGCATAAAAATAAGAATTCTAAACCGTGTTTATATGCCGCCAAGGCATGGTTTTGGAACTTTTGTTGAAGTGCTGTTTTTCATTCATGGAGTTTTTTTTTGTGAATCCAATGGCCACTTTGAGCAGTTGTTGGTGTGTTGCGTTTTAAAGGTTGACCTGTTTGCAAAACCAACATTTCGTAATACCGGGCTGATGATACTCATGAAAAACAACTGCCTGGCAAATTTGCAATTTCTGCAAAAGGTTCATGTTTACGTTTCTGCAACTGTGCATGCCAAAAGTTGTACCCGCAGAAAGAATTATTTCCCTTGCACAAGAAAAAATTGCAACTGGCAATGTGGTTGCCTTTCTTCAAATTTCAATTTGGAGGTTTCTCCAATTTCGTAAGATTTGTGTGATCACAATGGTTTCAAACGAGGTTTCTTGCGTCAAAATACCTGATTAGTTCTTATGAAGGAAAACTATGTTCAAATTATTGTAGCTATTCCTACTCACTGGTTATTTTTTGAGTGTATTCTCCTTTTGGTTCATTGTTTCTTGATTTGATTTGTTTGAGTGTGTGATCACTTTCACTGTCTTTTTTGAAAACAAGATTTGTGCATGATTACGGGGAGACTGGGTGTTCTGTGTTGTTTGGTTATTGTTTTTTTTATGGGTCAGTGACAGGTGACACCCTCTATTTTTCTCACCGGTTCTTCCCATTATGGAGAGTTTTGTTGGCTTTTGCTTTGCGAGTCTGGGCAAATGCGGGTCATGTTTGTGGTTCAATTCCTTGTCGGCCAATTCCGAACATCCAATGACTTTGTTACACATACCTTCTGTGTGTTGAAGGGAAGGGTTTAAGACCATAAAATATTTATTGGAGGAATTACGTGACCATGGCAAGTACCGTTTGGGGTGATGTTGTCCGTTCCACTTTGTCAAAAAATTTTCATGCTTTGGACTTAAAATTAAATTGGGAAGCCCCTTTTCTCCCATTTATTTTCAGTTCATGTGGTGACGTACGGATGACTTTCTAAGTCACGTCAGTAGCTTCAAGCTTAGCCATCTTCGACACGTCTGTCAAACGTCTAGAATAATGTTCCGTTACCCAACTACCAACTCACCTGCCTGCAAATCTCTTCGGGTGAATAGTCTACAGCTTTGTCTAACAAACGTTCGTTCTCCTCGATTGAAGTTCTGAAAACGTCTGAAATGTAAGTGTTGAACTGCCACATTTTCCCTACCAAGAGAATTCTCCGGTTGCAGAATGGTGCGTGTGCGAGGATGGTGTCCGGAAGGGTATTTCATCGTGAAGTTAGGAAGTGGCAAGACATTGAACTGCTGAAAATGCTTGTTTTTTTTTTAAACATTTTACTTGTGTTGCATCATTGATTTTTTGAGTCGCTTGTGTGTGTGATCGTTCAAAATTAATGTTTCACAATACAGTTCATAATTTTGACAGCTTAAATGATTTGGTTCCTCTTCTCTGACAAAATGGTTGTGGAGTGAACTTCAAACCAAAGCCTAATGCTCTGAAATGTTGGTGGGCTGAAATTTTGGTGACGTTGGTGAGCTCCGGTGCAATGGGATAAAATCAAGTCAAGTCAAGACATCGAGTGAACTAAGTCAATTTTGGTTCTCTTCCAAAGCCTCTCATCGACTGGGTATCCGGCATTCTTCAATAATTAATCTTTCCTCTTGACAGGGAGTACCTACATCAGTTGTTCGACTCGTCTATCAACTCAAATTAACTCAAAATTTTTCTGACTGACATCAGCACTTTTTGTCGCTCCAGTGACACCCGTGAGGAGAGACTTCAGTGCTGTCAGTCAGATTTCGCAATCATTTGTCATTGACTGACTACTGAAGTCTTTGTTCGTTTGTTTTTCCAAATTGGCCCAACACCTTTTGGGGTGTAGGGAATTCAACAATTTTAACACAAAAGGTTTCAGAGTGTGAGGAAGTTTTTTTTTTCTTTCATTTCCTTTGCATCCGACAGGTGTCCTGGTTGGCTGTTGGTTTTGATCACTTCGCAGTTCGCTCGAATAAACCGAAAATCGAAACTCATCCAAAAAACACCATCGCGGAACAGCTGCACACACCATTCCGTAAGCGAAGTCCTTTGGACCAGGGACAAGAATAGGAAAGGTCAGGTTTATTGTTTATTAAATGAGACAGGTTAGGTTGTTTGAGCGTTGCATGAGCCAGATTCTCTTCCACATTTTGGCCACGGAGAAAAGAAAAACAGGATATATAAAAAAAATAATTTCATATATAATTGCCGGGGGAACGGCAGGGACGTTATTTGGGGGGCAGGTGGGGCGGCAGCCCCCCCAAAGGCGAAGTGCCCTACCCTGTTAGAATTTGCCCCCCTGCTCCGCTCAAAGTTTCAGTGGCCCTTGCGACTTTTTGTGCTCGTTCTCCCTTCATGACAAAAATCGAAATCTTTGCGCATCAAATTTTGAGCCTGTGGCTATCTTCAATGCGTGAACTTGATTACACTGAACTGCACCGCTATTTCTGCGCAATTCAGAGGTGTTATAGCTTTCAATGACGCGTTCCTGTTGTACATAAAAAAAACTACAAATAGGTCAATTATTTCAGAAAAAAACATTCAAAATAAATAGGTACCTCTGAAATTCGCAAAAAATGACAATACTTTTCCTCTCAATCTGCGACGTTTTGTACGGAGGATGTGGATCAGGTGCCAAAAATGAACTCTCAAATTGCAAATTTTCTTCAGCTTCTGGGGGGCTCCGTTCCCCAGACCCCCGCCAGGGTCTCTGCCCCTTGAAACCCCTCTGGGGCTCCGCCCCAGACCCCGTTCACTGATGGCTCCGCCCCCCAGAACCCCGCCTCCTCCTCCCAAAATGCCCCCCTGCGACAACCTCAAATGACGGTGAAGAGAAAGGCTACAGTTGCTCATCTTCGAGATAGGGTCTTCTACTTCTTACAGGTAATTCCTTGTAGATGATCGTCGATCCCGGGCCCGGGTGAAGATGTCCACATCAATCCTGGAATTAGTAGAAAGCTCGGCGGAAATATCAATCTTCTACAGCAAGCTTAAGCATCATGCCAAATCATGCTTCAGAAAAGCATTAGTAGCGTTAAGCAGATAGTCCTGGTCATCAGTATTATAATCAGGCTTAATGGCCTCCCTACGAACTGTGAAACATCGCTATTTGGAAGAGAAAAGTGGTTAGTGTCTATCCTTACTCTACACATCTCCCCTCTAGACGACGAAAAATCCTCATCTGAAGTTCCTTCTTTCTTCAAACAACTGATCACAGTATCCATCATAATGGGAAATCACCATATCTCCTCCCCCCATCCTGGAGGTCTTGGAATTCTGAAGATCCTTATCTTAGAAACAGGAACAAAAAATCTTCCAGCATATTATGACATATCCATCACAAAGAAAAGGAGCAGCAAAGATCAGAAGATGCTATTTACATCATTTACAGGAGAATCATCAGTATGAAGACTTCAATGTGAGTAACCCCCCACTCCGTTGTGGACGGGTCGTCTCTTGTAGTACCTCCTCAATTGAGACACATGAGCGGTTGAAATGTATTCACCATTCATTCCAAGGAGTTCGAAATTAACTACGTTGAATTGACGTCCCAAGACAAAAGGACCTCCCCAATGATCGGCAAGTTTAGACATAAAATGTCCGGATTTATTCGATTGGGGATGCAGCTTCAGCAAAACAAGATCGCCGGACTTCAAGTCAACTGGACAAACACGAAGATTGTAGTTACGTGCTTGAATGAGTTTATTCTGGTTGACATTGCGGATCACCACATTTTTCAAACGCTGCAAGTGTCTCTGCAACTCATCTCTGGCCAATCTACATTTAGGAATGAGGAAAGTTTTTTGCAGAGACTTCCCCAATAGTAACATGGAAGGTGGAAATCCAGTTGCATCATGATCTGCAGTATTCAGTGCGAATTGTAACTCAGGCAAGAATCTGTCCCACATTGTATGTTCAGAGCCGACATATGATGCAATCATAGATTTTAGATTTCTGTTGACACGTTCGGTTAAATTGGTTTGTGGATGATAAGGCGTTGTAGCTGACTGCTTAACACCCCACGTCGCCAAGAAAGTCTGAAAAACATCCGACACAAATTGAGGACCCTGATCACTCAGTATGAATTGCGGTCTCCCGAAGCGAGTAAATATCTCTGCTGAGAGGCGTTTAGTAATTGTAGCAGTGGTGGAATCTCGTAGAGCAAAGAGTTCAACCCATCTACTATAGTAATCCACGGCAACAAGTAGAAATTGGTTACCATTCTTCGAACGTGGGAATGGTCCCATCAAGTCAATGCCTATCATCTCCCAAGTCTCTTGCTTTACCACAGGCATAAGTGGACCCATCGGCTTCGTGAAGACAGATTTCTTTCTTTGACATATCTCACATGATCGGATGTATGCACCAATGGCAGAAGACAACTTTGGCCACCAAGCAACTCTTAAAATGCGTTTCATCGTTTTCCGTTGGCCAAAATGACCTGACAATGGATGATCATGGAAAAATGAAAGGACTTTTTCTTGAAGGGAAACTGGAACAACAAATTGAAGCTTATCTGAAGCCAAAAACTTGTCGAAAGACACATGATACCAGGTTCCGTCTTTAAGCAAGAACTTTCTTTTGTCACCATCTGTAACATCTTGAGAAATCAGCTGCTGCGTTGTCAAACAATCTTTCTGAGCTTGACGAAATTCCCCCAAGTCAATACCAGCAAAATTGAATGGTTTATCAACATTTATAGAGCGAGAAAGATGATCAGCTATCACATTCAATCGACCAGGTCTGTAGCAAATCTTGAAAGTGAACTGTTGAAGACGAAGCATCCAACGTGCCAAACGATTTTTTAGATCCGTCTGTCGTAATAACCACTGTAAGGATGAATGATCAGTATAGACCGTGAAGGGTCTACACTCAAGAAAATGCTTCCAGTATTCCACTGCATAGATCACAGCAAGACACTCTTTTTCATATGTGCTGTAATTCTTTTCAGCATCCGTCAATCCCCGACTGGTGTATGAAATGACAAATTCCCTACCATCAGTTGATCTTTGCATCAAGACAGCTCCTAATCCAATGCCACTAGCATCCGTGCAAATGATAAACTCTTTATCAAAATCAGGATATGACAGAATTGGTGGAGAAGTTAGCATTTCCTTCAATCTCCTGAAGGCTCGCTCACACTTGATATCCCAGCACCATTCGACATGTTTCCTTCGAAGAGCATACAAAGGAGCAGCAACGTCACTGAAGTTGGGGATGAACTTGTGGAAGTATCCTGCCAATCCAAGGAATGATCCAAGTTCATCAACATCATTTGGGCGTCTGAAATCATGAACATTCTGCATCTTCTGGGGATCAACACCAATTCCATCTCTCGTCACAACATGACCAAGATATCGCATCTGATCAGGGCAAAATTTGCACTTTCGAAGATTGATCGTCAATCCTGCTGATCGTAGAATGCTAAAAATCTGCGCAAGATCTCTCAAATGGTCTGACCAAGTAGCTGAGTAGACTATGATATAACATGTCCTGTCACGGTCGCCAAATGAAGAGAATGGCTACAGTTGCTCACCTTCGAGACAGGGTCTTCTACTTCTTACAGGTAATTCCTTGTAGATGATCGTCGATCCCGGGCCCGTGCCCCAGGGCCGTTGTAGAGTAAGGATAGACACTACCCACTCTTCTCTTCCAAATAGCGATGTTTCACAGTTCGTAGGGAGGCCATTAAGCCTGATTATAATACTGATGACCAGGACTATCTGCTTAACGCTACTAATGCTTTACTGAAGCATGATTTGGCATGGATGCTTAAGTTTGCTGTAGAAGATTGATATTGCCCCCGAGCTTTCTACTAATTCCAGGATTGATTTGGACATCACCCGGGCTCGCCGGGTGGATGAGGTCACATGCAAGCTAAATCGAATACACATGTGCTGATGGCGACTCACAGACGGCCATTTTTAAATATTTTTGATTTGTTATGCCCTTTTCTTCTTCGTTTTATTCGTACTTGCTTTCTTTGCTGATGAAGTATTTTCCTTTTGTATTTTCCTTTTAAGTAAGTTTTTTTTTCGTTCTTCGCGACAAAAACCCGACAAAGAAGTTGTGGGTTTGTTGGTCGTTGTCCTTGCAAAATTATACCGAGAGTGTTTTCGAAAAATTCAGTCAGTCGCCTGACAGCCCTCGAAGTCGCCCAGCAGTACCTACTCGAAAACGACCAGTGATCCTCGAAGTCGACAAAGGAACGATTCACGTTTTTGAGTGAATCGTATTGCATGGGTGATCAAATTTTTGCATACCTCCGAGGGGCAATAGGCGACAAACTTTGGATATCACATTTTGTGCATTTTCTTGTGATCTGCATCTGCAACTCTTGTCATTTTGATGTCGAAATTGCAACTTCACGAGATTGAAATTCACGAGAGCGACAGAATAATGGATCATGCGCACCATCCTTTTCATCTTTTGAACACTGGCCAATTTAAGCCCAACCCCTGTTTAATCAATTACTGAAAACATTGATTTATTTTTCCAGAAATCGATTTATTTTGATTGATTTTTCTTCTGAATCACATGAAATTTACATATTTACAAAGAATTGGCCAATGACAGTGTTTTCAAGAACACGTAAGAATCTAGGAACAATAACTATAACATTTTTTTGAGAATGGACAATTTGCTAAGTCACAAAAGTGATTTGTTGAAGACTGTAGATCTGACCAAAATGTCTGCTCATAGGTGGGAAAATACTCCCAAGTCATCCGTGAAACGGACCATTTCTCAAATTTGCTTTACCAGTTGGGAAGTTTGAATCGAAGGAACTTAACTTTGTTGATTGACGTCTTCAATCCAGAGTTAAGACTTCATGATGTCGTCTGAGATGCCTGAGTTAATGAGACCCAGTTTGAACAACCTGCCTCTTGAAAAGTATCGACGAGAGCTATCAGATTTTTCTGTTCTGACTTTGGGGCTGACTCGTCCAAGGGAGTGGTTCATCAAAGAACCGTGATGCTCATCAGGAAAGTGTGACTCTTCAGAAACTGGAAGAAAATATCGGGGATTTCACACTAGTGACAGCTACCCAAATCTCAGAAGGTGTTTCTCAATCACTCAAAATAGCTCCCCAATTAAAGTAAATGCTCTCATTCGTCAATCCCAAGGCAAATCAATATGGGATTTGGAATAAATATCAGTTTTGTGGAAACCTCACAAAATGTCTTCGACTAAAATGTCTTGAAAGTTGAAGATGATAGGCCCATGGTGGACATATGCAAATCAGAAATTCTGAATGTTGAATGAGGCGTGAATAGTTTTCTCCAGGAATTCAACAATGACAACAAATAGATGCCAAACAATGACAGCAAAAGCTAAAACTCTTTTGTTTGGGTACAATTTCAACAGTAGACAATGTAAAGTTTGCATTGTGAGAAATTGTATAATTCACAAATTCTTCTGTGAGATCTAAAACCCATGGAAAAGTCTGAGATGATTTCCAGAAAATTTACATGTTTCTTGTAAAAACCTTTTGAGAAGTCAGGTCAGAATCCCACAAAAACGTCATCTTTTCCTTGATTCTGATCTTGATATCTTCTCAAGTCAAATGAAATTTGCAACTTGGGTTAATTAGCAATATCTAACTCCCACTTGCAACACTGACTTACCTCCTTTTTGATCCAGGAGTTTTTACAGAAACAGTCACTTTTCACCAAATGAAAGGCGAAGAAAAAACACAGGTTGTCTCTTTCGAGCAGGAACAAGTGCTTCAGACACGCACCAAAGTTGGAATGACAGGTCGGAAAAACGTCAAGAGCTCAAACTCTTACTTTTTATATGAAATTGGCCGGAACTGAGATCCACCGACGCAATTGCGACGGCTTCCCAAGAATTCCGGGAAACCTGCAGAGACCTTGAATGGGTGGTCCTGCTGAGCATAAAACTTCTTCAGTTTGTCAGTTTCCTGGAACGGAAACGCTCGAAACAACGGCGGTAAAAATCTCACAAAGCTAATACAAGCCTTTGATGAGTGCCGCCGAACATGAAGGTTGTTTCGATCTGTGCAATTATTTCCGCCGGAAACGGAAGCTTGTATGGCGTATGATCGCCACATCACTTGGCCAAGGCCACTCAAACTGCGGGTGAAACCCGCTAAAAATGGAAAAATGTTTGGTGCCAAATTGCTTAATGACCGGAAGGTTATACCTGAGACCCAACCCGCCAAAAATTTACAACGGCCGAATGTGCGTTCTGGCTTCCGGATCCCTCCAGCCAACTTCAACAACGAGTTCCTCACCTATTGATCATTCATGCATGACCCCAGTTTTGAATGTCTCTGCTGAGTCTTCAATGCCTGCTCACCCTCAAGCTCAACGACGATCGCTGACGCCGCCGCCAAGAATGGGTCGCCAGAGCGCCCTGAGCATCATCAATCAACCTCAAACCTTCCCCGAATCGTGTTGGAAATAAGCTCTACCCCCACCTCTCACCAGTTACTCCCCCGAGTATT